>VDFB02324261.1:35230-157438 GCA_007258455.2 Sequoia sempervirens
TGAAACTATCTTGTTAATCCACATGTAGGGTTTGCTTGTGCATTGCACTTATATAAGCATACACATTCATTTGTAGTAATTTATCTAGGTTATTTGCATCAATACAATTCTTGAGTTATTGAGCACAATCTCTCTTTTGATCTTCTCTATTATGATAGGTAATCACTTGCAGGGGTTTCATGGGAGCTATGGATTGAACTAGTCAATTCCAACATGGTATCAGAGCTTAGATCTACAACCACCTATTCAATTTGATGGAATTGACCTTGAGAAAAATTTTGGTGCATCCTAGACAAAAACAAGCCTTGCCATCACATCTAGAGTGGTTGAAAACCTTAAGATCGCTTGTTGTTTTGTTCAAATCTGAGCAGAATTAAAAGAAAAGAAAAAAAAATTAGTGGCACAAAATCCAAGGAAAATTCTATACAATCTATATAGTCACCACATGAATTTGTACCGTTGAATTATTTTTCTAACAAGGTACAGGGTTTGCAAATTTTTTTCTAGTTTTTTTCATATTTTCTAGAATTTTTCTCAAAAAAAATAAAATAAAAAAATAATATATAAAACCAAAAAGCTTTTGAAAAATCACAAAGAAAAAGCTTTATGAAAAATAATACAAAAAAAATGAAAAATCTTTTCAAAAAGACCAAAAGCGAATTGCAAAAGTCAAAAGAAACATTTAATAAGGCATGTGCATAGGGTATAGATCTATACCCTGGTGGCAGGTCTTTACCATAGGGTCCAGTGGTGGCATTGAAACCATCAAGTTCAAATCAACTGCCCGTAGGAAAAAATCAACACCGACAATAATCTTGGCTTGCAAAAAAAAACTAGCACTCATATTTCAAAAAACCTAGCAATTCCTCAAAACTAGTGGCACTCAACAAATGTGACAGGATCTTTAGATTCCCTGAGTATATTGTATGGAGATCTTGCTATGGACAAATATTTTGGTACCCAAATGCTCTCTAACACTTCTAGGGTTTTTCACCTAAAAGGAGAGAGATGGGTCAAAATAGACAATTTCCCCACTCAAAAATAATGCAAGTATGAATGAAATATGCCTAAATGTAATGTCTAAATGTAGAAAATTGATAAAGGAAATGAATTATTAATGCAAAACCTAAGAAATGTTAGATGTTTGAAAACACAGTGATGTATGCAAAATGACCTAAGAATGCAAGCAAACAATACCATAAATGAAAGAAATCTAGAGAGGTGCACCTGGAAACTGGAATGTGATGCAAATAGTCTTTGAAATCCTATAGAATTTATTGTTGTACCCAACTGGGAAACTTATGCCAAGCTCGGCAACTTAGTCATGTTTCAGGGAGATTCTACCTGAACAGGTTTTAGCCAAATGGTTATCTAAAAATACATAAATCACTTTCCAGGCCTAGCAGTGGGACTAATTCGCTTAAGATGGTGACTTAGTCCACCTTGGAATCTCAAGAAATTTGGGGAAGGAATCTTAAGCTTTCAGTTTGTACTTCTCTTTTTAACAGGTGCCTGGATTTGATTCTATAGAAATCGGGCTGTAAGAGGTCTCCAACCTTATCTTAGAGCTTTTGTTGACTTGAATGACTTTGATGAGATGAAAACACCTTTTAACACCTTTCTCTTTGACAAATCTGCATACAAGACCTGCAAAAACACACAGGCAAAGAGGGGAAAAAGGGTTAAGGGTTAGTGAATAGGGGTTTGCCTTGGTCAAACTCCAATTTGGTAATCAAACCCTTGAAAATTAAATGAAATAGAAAGAGATAATGTTGAATGAACAACATGCAATGCTACAAATCACCAAACCCTTGATGTAGAAATCTAAAGATATGTAAATTTATGCTCCATTGAAGACTTGATAGTTCCTAGAATTCTTGAGGATGATTAAGTCAATGCATTAAGGAAATTAGGAGATTAGAAAATGAAAAATGAGGGGAAAACCCTTTATTTATACTTGATTTTACAAATTTTCCCAAAAATAACACATCACAGGTTGACCTCAAGGTTAAGAGAATAATATCCCGCCACAAATTAAAAATAAATTTGATTTTTGTGCCTAGTGGGACTAAGTTGCCCCAGGTAGCAACTTGGTACCACTAGGGAAACTTTACCGGGTGTTGGGAATTAAAGTGTATTTAATGATGTTTAACAGGATTATTCTTTGAAACACACTTAAGTAGGTCTGAAAAGTGCATTAAGGGGTCATTTAATCATAGTAAAAGGTCAAATTATTGATGGAAAGCCTAGAAAAGAGAGAGTTTGTTACAACTCTTTACAACACTTTCAAATAAGGCTTGGTAAGTGATAAAAGGAGGTTATTTAGGTGAATTATAATGAAAAGGTCCTAGAAAAGTGTGAAAGTGGGTTACAACACTTCACAACACTTTTACAAGACATCATAGAATTCCAATTGATTCTCAAGGACGTAAGACAGGTAATGTGAATGTGTTGGCCACATTACAACATTAAATCAAGGGAAAATCAAGCCAAAATCACCAAGAGGGCCTAAATATGAGAAAATGTAGAAGGGTTACTTTTTTTGTGTCCACATTTAGCCCCCACTTTAGTGAGAGGATGTACCAGCTTCAAAATTGAACACTAAAGTAGATCCACATGCAATCAAGAGGGGTTCCAATGAAGTAATGCTAGCAAGATTAGACAACAACAATCAAGAGGGATGATCAAGCCCCCAGGATGAATATCCCATGAAAAAATAAATATGAGCACAAAGAAACACACATGTGAATGATGAAAATGAAGAGGGAGAAAATGAAAAAGAGAGTCAGATCAAGCTTTAATCAGTTTTCCATCCCATTGTGGATCACATCTAGGTTGTTTGTCTAGAAAGAAAATGCATACTCACTCTAAGGCAACAAAACTCATGGTTGTCTGTTGGGTGAGAAGGCCCAAAAGGTGAGAAACATACACTCATGGTTGGTATGCACTCACACACATGCAGGTGGCTATGGGGAAAGCCATGCATCGGAATGGACTTCCCACTCAACCATACCAAAGTTATACCTCCTAATAACTTTGATAAGACACCACAAAATAAAATTAATTTTTGAGCTTCATGAGACAAGTAAAACTTTGTATTCTTCGAGCTCATGAACAAACATGATGGCTCCATAGGCATGCAAGCTATGTTATGCAAGGTGGCCATATAAAAAATGCAAAATGCAGCATGCAAAAGATGTTCAAAGGAGTCTTTCTTAGTTCATGTGAGGTCTTTTAACTTAGGGAGTACAGTGCCTAATTTCTCCATGAGAGGACTAATCAAAGAATAGAAGATTCACAACTTAGAGGATGCAGTGTGTCACATCAAGCCACTAAGAGGAATGTAATATGCTAAGATAGATCATGCTCATGAAGGACACTATACCCAATGTCATCCACAAAGATACAAACGCATCGTATGAAGTAGCAAGGCTGCACTAAGAACCAAGAAAAAAGAAAAAACTGCAAAATGATAATTCCAATGTATGCACACACTTTAAAGGAATTGCTACGAACCATACTATGAGCAATTACTTTAAAGTAGCAAATGAAAAATGCAAAGAAAAAGAAGACATGAGAGCCAACTTGAAAATCCCTTATAATGCCATGTCATATGTTTATGAGTAAGGCTACGCCATGTGAGAGAAAAAGGAAAAGGAAAAGAGAAAAAGGAAGGGGTTCCCCCCAAAATGAAAACACCAAACACATAAGGGATCTATGGATTTGGGGTTAGCATGTTCTTTGGTGCAATGTTGTGTGAAGAGCCTAGAACTGTCATCATCCCCCAAATACATAGAACTAGAAGAATGGCACAAAGAGAGAGAAAAGAAAGGAAAAGAAAGATCCACTTGGGTCAACATGGAAGAGACATAGGATGTCTAGACACTTTGTGGTGCAGGAGCACCTAGGAAGCATTAGGTAGCACTAGGCAAATTTGTGAGCCTAGGATGAAATTTTGAGGTTTTAATTCTTTAAGGTCATGTTGACCATTTAGTTTTGAGTTAGAGGTGTTAGAACATGTTAGGAGTAAGTTTGATCAGTAGCTCATGGTAGAATGGAAAATTTTAGCAACTTATTTCAACTAGGATTCACTAGGAATTGGAAATAAAGCCCAAAATGTTGCATTTGTGCAATTTTGGCCTAATGTGGTGGTTATGTCCGACCAAGGGGAAAATTAACCACTTTATGAACCTTTAAGAGGTGTGCCTCGACATGGGATTGAGGTTGGAAAAAATCTTTTGTATCATTTGGAGTTTGCAGTTCATATGAAAAAAATAATGAAACTCTTGTAATTTTATGGTTTTTAGCTCTTATTAGTGTTAATGGAGGGTTCTAGGCACTGAGCAGTGTGTGGCATGTGTAATAATTTATTTTCAACTTTTGTGTGGTTAATAGTTAAGTTGTCTCATCGTTTCCTAGCTTTGTTCTTAGTTAGTTTTGTTTCTTTCCATTGCTGATCAGTCCGACAAACTGTCAACCATGGAGACTTAGACCTCTATCTTCCACTATACTTGATGTATAGTCTGTGAGGATTGAGGCTAAGCTCCATGCTTGTATATAGTTTAGGTCTAGGAGTCTTTAGGGGTTGAGTGATCAAGAGGAAAGTCTCTTCCTAGGCGAGCTTGGCAATGACCGGTTAGGAAAGATAGTGAAAGACAAGCACTAAAGTTGCAGGGGTGTCAATCCCCTAGAAAACCCAGGTGTGTGGTGCATGCAGCAGGCCTTGCAGAGGCTTGGCAAGAAGGATGGAGCCCTGACAGACTGCATGGAGGAGGAAACAAACAAACTGTTCTCAAGAAGGTCATAAATTGGCTTAAAACAAGCCTAAATTTGCTAAGATAAGGGTTGGAGTAGTGTATGAAAAGTGGAGGCTCCAAACCCCAAAAATATTCAAGGTGTGGGAAAGGATACCACGGAGCCCAAGAAAAGATTTGGGTTCATTTGGAGAATTTGGGCATACTTTCCACTATTCTCGGGTTAGGAGACCTAATTGGGGCTCTAGGGCTTGTAGCCTTTTCTAACCCTAGAAGAGGGTTTGGTGAGAGAGATGGAGAAATGGAGATTGGTGGATGATCAAAAACCATAGGGGAATGATCTTGAAGCTATGGGAGACATCACACACCCCTACATTGTATTAGTGAAGGTTGGAGAATTAGTTAGCCTTTAGGAAGATTAAGGGCTAAGGAGAGAATGGTAGAGAGAGCACCAAGATTGGCTTGGAAATGGGGATGATAGTAGGGTTGGCCAAGAGAACCAGGGGTGCCTAACAAACATTAGGGCCTATAGGTTAAGGTGGTGGAGAGTAACACCAAGGGGATTCGCCAAGGTGAGACCCAGAGCATGGAACAGTGAGTGTTCCATCCAACCCTACCCTATCAGATTGGTATCAGAGCAAGTTAAAGATTTGGGATAGAAACTTCCATGTCATACCTTGAATCTAGTGGTTCTACCATCATGGTGACAAATGCTGAATTGGCCAAGATGGTTGAAGAACAAGAGGAAGACAATAATTTGTTAAAAGAAAGAATAAACCAACTTGAGAAAGCATTGAATAATGTGCAGTTGGAAGGAAGGGTACCAGAAAAAGAAGAGGTTGTAGAGGAAGAAAAGATCCCTGAACCTGACCCTGTTTTGGAAGAAGATTCTTTCTTGAAGGCATTGAAGGCTTTGAGTGGAAACGGACTTGAAGGCATACCATTTTTAGTGGAAAAATGGAAGATGATTTAGTTGTGGATTGGATAGAGGGAATGGAAAACCATTTTGAGTGTGATGGGGTCACAAAAGCACAGAAGCTGAAGGTGGCCAAATCAAGGTTAAGAGGTTCTGCCTTGACATGGTGGAAGTTCATTCAGACAGAGAGGGAAAAGGAAGGAAAACAACCTATTTCAACTTGGAAGGGAATGGTTGCCAAAGTGAGGGAAGCATACATCCCAGATGATTATGAGATTCAGTTACACAAGAAGAGACAAAGCCTAAGGTAGAAAGACCAAGATGTGAATACCTACACAGAGGAATTCCAAAAAAATTGTATGAGGTCTAATGTTTCAGAAGATGAAAGTCTCAAGGTGGCTAGGTATCTTAATGGCTTGAAATGGAACATTCAAGAGGAGATGGCTCTTTTAAGTCCTAAGATAGTACATCAATGTTACTAATTAGCTATCAAGATTGGAGGAAAGAAAAAAGAGGAAGCAAGACCAGGCTTGTAAGGGAAGAGGCAAAGGCAGAGATCAAAGAGATCAAAGAGGACAGTGAGGTGGCTACCAAGGTAGAGGCAATGACCAAAGAAACCAAGGAGAGTTTAAATCCATAGATTATAGCAATGAAACACCATCTAGAGGAGGGTATAACAAGGGTAGAGGACCTCAAGGAGGTTCAAACAGAGGAAGAGGAGCAGGCAAGAGCAATTCTTACTTTGCCAATATGAAGTGTTACCATTGTGGACAAGTAGGACATCCAGCTTATAGGTGCCCGAAGAAAGCATCTTCATCAAGCAATGAGAAGAGAGTGGATTATGCACAAGAGGACACCATGAGTCCTAATTCACCCAAGGTCAGTCACATTGAATCTAAGATGGGAGAGAATCTGATGTTTAGAAGAGTGTTGATCAGACAACTGGTTAAGGAAGAACCAAAACAAAGAAGAGCTCTATTTAGAGTGAAGTGCAAGATACTTGGTAAAGTATGCAAGGTCATTGTAGATTTAGGTTCAATAGACAATATCATCTCAGAAGAAGCAGTAATGAAACTGAAAATGAAAAAGGTACCCCACACTATTCCCTACAAGGTAACATGGCTCAACAAAGGGCAGAGTGTTCTAGTGAATGAGCAAGTAACGGTGGAGTTTTCCATTGGAGGATACAAAGAAAAGTTAGTTTGTGATGTTTTACCTATGGATGCATGCCATCTACTATTGGGTAGACCATGGCAGTATGATAGAAGTGCCATGTATGATGGGAAAGAGAACACCATTTCTTTCAAGAAGGATGGGAATACTTTCAAGTTGCAGTCACTATCAGAAGAAGAAGAGGGACAGTCAAAGACACCAAGTGTCATGTTGAGTAGTGGTAAGGAGATCCTTAACAACCTACATAAGGGAGGTGAAGGATATGTGTTTATTTTACAACCTAAAGAAGAAGACAAGGCTGAAAAGATAGTCATACCCAGAGCGGTCCTAAAGTTGTTGGATCAGTTCAAGGACATTGTAAGTGATGGTGCACCTGCAACTCTACCACCAAAGAGAGCCATAGGTCATCAAATTGACTTCATACCTGGAGCCTCATTTCCTAACAAGGCAACTTATAAGCTTACACCGGATCAAAATCTAGAGGTAGCTAGGCAAGTGCAAGAGTTGTTGGATCAAGGATTGATTCAAAAGAGCATCATCCCATGTGCAGTACCAGTGGTCTTAGCAACCAAGAAGGGAGGTAAGTGGAGGTTATGCATTGATTCTAGAGCAATAAATAGGATCAACATTAGGTATAGGTTCCCTATTCCTAGAATTGAAGACTTAATGGATTGTCTTGGAGGAGCTCAATATTACACAAAGTTGGATCTTAAGAGTGGATACCATCATATCAGAATTAAGGATGGTGATGAGTGGAAGACAACATTTAAGACAAATGATGGGTTATATGAATGGAGAGTGATTCCATTTGGTCTCTCCAATGCCCCTAGCACATTCATGAGGCTCATGAATGAAGTGCTTAAAGACTTTACAGGGATATTTGTGGTGGTATACCTTGATGACATCCTCATATTCAGCAAGATAGCAAAAGAGTATTTAAAACATGTGGAGTTGGTTCTTAGAAGGTTGCAAGAGGAGAAGTTGGCAATCAATTTAGAGAAGTGTGAGTTCTTTATGCAAGAGCTTGTATATTTGGGTTTTGTAGTGTCCAAAGGATCATTGAAGATGGATCCAAGAAAGGTGGAATCCATCCTAAACTAGCCTACACCAACCATAGGGACTGAGGTAAGAATTTTCCATGGTTTGGCTCAATTTTATAGAAAATTCATAAGGAACTTTAGTGGTATATGTGCACCAGTCCTAGATACAATCAAGGGTGGTTTAAAAACTATGTTTGTGTGGACTCAAGAAGATGAGAAAGGGTTTGAGAAACTGAAACAAGAGGTTGAAACTCAACCTATTCTCTTATTACCTACTTTTGAAAAATTGTTCACTGTTGAATGTGATGCAAGTGGAGTGGTAGTAGGAGGAGTGCTAAGTCAAGAGGGCAAGCCTATAGCCTTCTTTAGTGAGAAGCTCAATGAAGCAAAGAAGAGGTATTCAACTTATGACTTAGAACTTTATGCTTTGGTTCAGTCACTTAGGAAGTGGAGGCATTACCTTCTACCCAAGGAATTTGTAGTCTTTACCGAAAATCAGGAACTTAGCTATATGAATACCTAAGAGAAGTTGAGCAATAGACACTTGAAGTGGATGGAATACATCCAAGCTTTTACCTTCACCATCAAGCACAAGAAGGGACAGCTAAACAAAGTAGCAAATGCATTGAGTAGGAGACTATTGACAGTGCAAGAGATACAGATCAAGAGCATTGGCATAGAGAGTTTCAAGGAGCTCTATGGTGAAGATGGAGACTTTTCAGAGGCCTACAAGGTATGTTTAGACTTTGAGAATCATTTCCATAGCCAATACTCTGAGTATACTTTGCAAAGTGGTTTGTTGTTCAAAGGAAATCAGTTGTGTGTTCCAAGAGGATCAATGAGAGAAAACCTCATTCAAAAGAAGCATAATGGTAGTCTTAGTGGACATTTTGGCATCAACAAGACATTGGAACTAGTGCAGAGGTTCTACTATTGGCCTAAGTTGGCAAGAGATGTCATAAAATATGTGGAGAAATGTGTGGTGTGTATGAAAGCTAAGGGAGGAGCTAGTAATGTTGGTCTATATCAACCCCTACCCATTCCTAACAGACCATGGGAGTGTGTAAGCATGGATTTTGTGGTAGGCCTTCCTAAAACCAAGACTGGTTTTGACAGTGTCTATGTAGTAGTGGACAGATTTAGCAAAATGATTCATTTTATCCCTTGCAAAACTACTCATGATGCTAGTTACGTAGCTCATCTCTTCTTCAAGGAAGTTGTAAGGATCCATTGATTTCCTTTGAGCATTGTTTCAGATAGGGATGTGAAGTTCATGAGTCACTTTTGGAAGACTATGGAGTAGATTGGGTACCAACCTGTCATTTGGATCAGCTTACCATCCTCAGACCGATGGTCAAATAGAGGTGGTTAACAGGGTGCTAGGTAACCTTCTAAGGTTCCTAACTAAGGAGTATGGACAGACATGGGATATGGTTATCTCACAAGCTGAGTATGCTTACAATGATAGTGTGAACCGGACCATAGGGAAGAGTCCTTTTGAAGTTGTGTATGGGATGCACCCAAGAGGCATATGTGAGCTCAGAGATCTTGGAGCTATGGAACATAGAAGTGGACATGCAGAGGACTTCGGTCAAACCATGAAGGAGATTCAGGAGCAGGTAAAGAAGACAGTCATCGAGGCTACACAAAAGTTGAAGGAGAAGGAAGATTTGTCAAGGAAAGATCTACAATTTGCAGTAGAAGACTATGTCATGGTCCACCTCAAAAAATCAAGGTTACAGAAGGGTACATCAACCAAGTTGCAGATGAAGAGAGTGGGTCCATGCAAGGTATTAGCCAAGTATGGGCAGAATGCATACAAGGTAGAGTTACCTACCGATCTAGGGATCTCTCTAGTGTTTAATGTAGCTGATTTGATCAAGTACAAGGGATCAATCAAGGATTTGGAATAGAACAATAGGGAAATATTCAAGGATGTAAGAAACATACCCCTACCTACTCCAGACAAGCAACAAGCAAAACGAATCTTGGAGTCAAGAGTGCAAAAGTCTACAAGGCATAAGGTGTACATGGAGCACCTTATCAAGTGGAAGAACAAGCATGAATCAAAAGCCACATGGGTACAAGAAGTTTGGTATTGACCTAGCATTGATCTCTCCTTCTATTCCTTAGTGTTTGGGCAGAGAGGGGGAGAATGGTGCAGGAGCACCTAGGAAGCATTAGGTAGCACTAGGCAAATTTGTGAGCCTAGGATGAAATTTTGGGGTTTAATGATTTAAGGTCACGTTGACCATTTAGTTTTGAGTTAGAGGTGTTAGAACATGTTAGGAGTAAATTTTATCAGTATCTCATGGTAGAATGGAAGATTTTAGCAACTTATTTCCACTAGGATTGACTAGGAATTGGAAATAAAGCCCAAAATGTTGCATTTGTGCAATTTTGGCCTAATGTGGTAGTTATGTCCAACCAAGGGGAAAAGTAACCACTTTATGAAATTTTAAGAGGTGTGCCTCGACATGGGATTGAGGTTGGAAAAAATCTTTTGTATCATTTGGAGTTTGCAGTTCATATGAAAAAAATAATGAAACTCTTGTAATTTTCTGGTTTTTAGCTCTTATTAGTGTTAATGGAGGGTTACATGCACTGAGCAGTGTGTGGCACATGTAATAATTGATTTTCAAGTTTTGTGTGGTCATTAGTTAACTTGTCTCATCATTTCCTAGCTTTGTTCTTAGTTAGTTTTGTTTCTTTCCATTGCTGATCAGTCCGACAAACTGTCAACCACGGAGACTTAGACCTTTGTCTTCCACTATACCTGATGTATAGTCTATGGGGATTGAGGCTAAGCTCCATTCCTATATATATTTTAGGTCTAGGAGTCTTCAGGGGTCGAGTGATCAAGAGGAAAGTCTCTTCCTAGGCGAGCTTGGCAATGCCCGGTTAGGAAAGACAATGAAAGACAAGCACTAAAGTTGCAGGGGTGTCAATCCCCTGGAAAACCCAGGTGTGTGGTGGATGCAAGGAGGCCTTGTAGAGGTTTTCCAAGAAGGATGGAGCCCTAATAGACCGCATGGAGGAGGAAACAAACTGACTATTCTCAAGAGGGTCAGAAACTGGCTTAAAACAAGCCTAAATTTGCTAAGATAAGGGTTGGAGTAGTGTACGGACAGTGGAGGCTCCAAACCCAAAAAATATTCAAGGTGTGGGCAAGGGTACCACGAATCCCAAGAAAATATTTGGGTTCATTTGGAGAATTTGGGCATACTTTCCACTTTTCTCAGGTTAGGAGACCTAATTGGGGCTCTAGGGCTTGTAGCCTTTCTAACCCTAGAAGAGGGTTTGGTGAGAGCCATGGAGAAATGGAGATTGGTGGATGATCAAGAACCCTAGGGGAATGATCTTGAAGCTATGGGAGACATCACACACCCCTGCATCGTATTAGTGAAGGTTGGAGAATTAGTTAGCCTTTAGGAAGATTAAGGGCTAAGGAGAGAATGGCAGAGAGAGCACCAAGATTGGCTTGGTTAGGGAAATGGAGATGATAGTAGGGTTGGCCAAGAGAACCAGGGGTGCCTAACAAACATTAGGTCTTATAGGTTAAGGTGGTGGAGAGTGACACCAAAGGGATTCACCAAGGTGAGACCCAAAGCATGGAACAGTGAGTGTTCCATCCAACCCTACCCTATCACTTTGCATCATCCCTAAAAGGAGAACACAAGAAAAATAGAAAATAAAAGGTGAATGAAAATGGAAAATATTTTGGGTCAACATGAGAGAGACATTTCAATCTCAATGCCTTGTGTCATCTAAAAAATGAAAAAACAAGAAAAAGAAAAAAGAAAAGAAAAACAAAAGGGGCCTTTTGGGTCAACATGAAAGAGATATTTTAGTCTCAATGTCTTGTGTCATCCTTAAAATTAAAACACAAGAAAAGATAAAATAAAAAGGAAAAAGCAATGTACAATAGACAGAAATGAAGGTACAAATAGGGGAATATCACAAAGAGAGAGAAAATCAAATAGAACATCATGGGGGAAGATGTTACACACATGAAAACACACAAAAAGAAAAGAAAAAGAAAATGTAAAAGACTAGTAAGGAAAATGCAAGTCAACCGTCCAACAAGCCATCCACCTCCTAGTCATGTTCATGATATGCTGAGGGTGTGCAACTAGCCAAAGGGATGAGAGAAAGTGTCAAACTAGGGGAAGCACCAGGTTCTACACTCTTTGTACGAGATTTTTCATTTAAGCTCATGGAAGAGGAAAATAATGTATTCAGATCATTATGCACCTCTTCATCTATTTTAGTGATCTCATCATCGTCATCCAGATTAATCACAAAAGGAGGATGAATGATAATGTCCAATGAAGGGTGTACCTCTTTTTGTGGTTGTTGTATTGGATCATTTCATTGTGATTGGGGAGGAGGGTCTTTATGCATTACTTATGTCAAGTGTGGATTTTGATTTTCTTTATTTTCTTTGTCTTGTAACTTGCGAGCAATGTCACGACATCTACATCTATGCTCCCTAGCTCCTCTATTTATTTTGGTTTTATTATCGAGTTGTGTTTGTGAATGAGTGAGTTGATCAACCATAGATTTCTTTTCTTCCCGAAGCAGAGGAAAGGAAGGAACCATGGAAGGCTGGTCATCCACTTTCTCTTTTGCTTTGTAAACTTGTTTTATACAAGGAGGCAAGAAAAAGTTGTTATCATTGTCTCGTGGTCTTTTGGATGATGTTGGGGAGGTTTCGGGTGTTGGGTGATCTTTATTGGTTGGTTCTTGTTCGGTTTGAAGCATTATTTCATCTAGGATAGGAGCATCAGAAGTGGACGGGGACATGTCGTGGAGAGACAATTCAGCTATTCTCTTTGCTTTAAATTTTTGGTAAACAATGAAAAGAAGTCTCTGCGAGGCGTTATAGGTTCCATGGGCTTAAGCCAAAAGGCTTCCAAGGAAAAGTTTCCTTTAGAAGACAAAGGGTTAAAGCCACTATGGTGAATAGTGAATATTTTATTATCAAAGGGAAACTTTAAACATTTGTGTATGACCGAAGGGACAACTTCCATTGAGAAAATCCATAGATGGCCTAGCCTCAAATGAAATTGGTCCAACTGTGGGATGATGGAGAATGTAACATCCAATGTTTTTGGTCCTATTTGTAATGGAAGGATGATCGATCCTATCGTAGGGAAATCAAAACCATTATTTGTTTTGATCCATGCTTTCAATTTATCATAATCATCTTGATAAAGATCATGTAATACTAAAAATTCCTCAATTATCACATTCTCTCCATAGATGGGATCTATGAGTATCCCATTAGTGGGCTTCACAAGGATATAGCTGATTATGTAAAGAGGACCATTAGGGAGATTTTGAAGTATGTCCTTAGAGGAGAAAGTACTATCAAGAGATTTCCTAGGTTAGCCCTTATGAGGGATAACATCTATTGCACCTACCATTTCATCCATAGGATTAATAGTGGTAATGTGTGGAATGGGAGTAAGATGCTATGTATGAACATTCATCACATCATTCTTTAGAGTTTCACTAGCTTTGACAAATGAAAAATTATGTTTAGGCATTGGATCAGTGAAGATTTGTAAGTTTTTATTTGGAGGGGAAATAGACTTATTGCCTTGATCAGTAACACCTGCAATGGATAGATGACTAGAATCAATGAGGTCTTGCACAAGGTGTTTAAGATGCTTACAATTTTTTGTGTTTTGTGACCCATTTTTTCTATGATAATAGCAATAAGCATTGGATTTAAAGTTTGGAGGTATAGGTTTAGTAGGATTGGTTGCTTTAACAATAGGTAAGGTAATCATTTGTTGTTGCAAAAGTTGGGACATTGTGTTATGAAGAGTGTCTGGTAAAGGTGTTGTAATGCAACATTATTTACTAAACATAAAAGATGTAAAAAGCAAAGAGATGCAAAGGATAAATAACACAACACCACCTCAATATTAGCCTAAGTTGACTTGAAAAAAATAAAGATAAACAACAGATTATACCTTGTCTAAGTGATCCTTTTGGTTGGCCCTTTGATGTAGCTTGAATTTGTTCTGCTTGATATAAAATATGATGAAAACGATGTGAAAATTTATCTAAATTGAAAGATGAATGAAATGGAAGATGTGGGTACTTGCCTAAATGTATGAGATGGATGGAATGCAAGCTTGAAGAGTGCAACAATGGAGGATGAATATGCAAGTTCTTGAGATTGCTTGAAAATTGCTAGAGAGTAGAATGCTTTAATTATGAATGAGTTATGAGTGAATGAGGAAAAATCTTCCATTTTAAGGGAAGAATCTCTAGAGAATTCAATGGCAAATATTTTTCCAACATGGGAAAGATGGAGGGCTATAGTGAGTTGAGGAATCACAAACCCTTGCATCTCACCATGTGGAAGGGGAGGTGGCAAAAGGATAGATGATGTGGAGACAAGACATGTGAGGTGTGGAGGTACTTTCAATTACCTTGGGATTAGGGGAAAATCTCATTAAAAAGGAAGTTCTTGTCCCCATATGAGAGTGATGGTGACAAGTGAGGAATTTTAGAAAGTCTTCTCTTATCATTATGGGGAGGAGAGAAGTTGTTGGGAGAATAAATGAGAATTTTAAATTCACATGATTGGAGAGTACCTTGGGGATAAGACAATGTCCTCATAAAGGAGGACCTTGTCCCATGTGACTGATGTGACAAGTGAGAGAATTTAGAATTTCCCAACAACCTACATGGGGAAGAGAAATGCATTGAATGAATAAATGTGAATTTTTAATTCACATGGGGAAGAGGTCAAGGCTTAAAAGGGAAATCACTTATGAAAGGTTGACTTGGAGGACATACCAAAGATGGTAAGAGGATTAGATTAAGGTTGTCCAAACATGTGATTAAGAAGATTAATGAAAGATTAGAGGCAAGTGGAAAAATATGGATGATGTGACAATAATCCTGATTAAGGGTGTGCACATCCTAATCATGGATTAATTAAGCTAATCTAGATTAGTAGAGGATTATGGATGATGTGACATGTGAGGAATTAAATAAATGTATTATTTATTTAATTCTTTGAGGAAGAGGGGGATAAAGGGTAAGGTATTTAATTATTTAACTAGATACCTTAGGGATTTAGAGGAATTTAGGGGTATTAATTAAATAATAGTAATATTACTTAATTAATGCAAGTAAGAGGATATTTAGACAAAATGGGATAAATTTGGACAAATGTAAGTGTCCAAATTTAGGTGTCTACATTTTTCCCCTATTTGACATGCTACTACGAAGTAGCATCATTTCAAAGAAGATTAAAATATAGCACCAGGAAGAAGATGATTAGATTGGGAAAGATGCCCCAGTCATCAAAGGAGTGACTAGGAAGAAGGATGATAGGAGTGAAGATGAAGATTAGGGATGGAGGATGCCCCCTCAAAAGAACATGTGGGTTCATGAGAACATGGGTGTGCTCTCGACATGGATGAGATTATGCAAGGGGTATATGAGGAAGGTGATGCAAAGTGATGAATAAGAGAGGATGATAAGTGATAGGAGATTGGGAAGAACAAATGGATTTAAGGACAAAGGTGATGTTGCAATAGTCAATCTACAAGCCAAAATGGGTGGATGATGGATGGAATGTTGCTGATGAGGGAATGATATATCCTAAAATAACACGAGGATAAGGAAGGATACATCCCGATGATGATGAAAGTGTTGTTGATGAGGGAAGGATACATCTCGATTATGATGATGAAAGTGTTGTTGATGAGGGAAGGATACATCCCAAAAAAACACCAAAGGATAGGGAAGGATACATCTCAATTATGATGATGATGATGATGATTAGATAAAGGCTTGTAGTAAGGCTTGGAACAAGACCAGGGATGTGATTAGATAATTTGTGCTAGATTGAATAGATGAGGATTGGATTAAGATGTAAGAAGGAAAATATGCTTAGAATAACCAATCTATATTATCCTAAGATAAAAGAGAGGATGAAAGGTGAATGTTTTCATAAGAAAAATCATAGGTAATAGGTCAGGTATGGATGTAATGCAACAAAATTGATCATGAAATGCAATCCTAATGCAATTTTCCACTTTTGGAGCACTAATTTTTTCTATAGCATAAGACACCAGGTGCTAGGGTATGTAAACCAAGAAGAATTAGTGTCCAATGCATAAGAAAAACATAGTAGATAAGAATCCTATCCCAATACCCCAAATTCAAGAAGACCTTGGTCAGGCCAGGCATTGGGATAACCACAACCACAAAAGGATGCCCTAGTGTAACACAAGACTACATGGATCTTGGTGGGTACTGCGTGGGAAAACCAAGAATACCCAACAAAGATAAAAGATCAAAATATGCCCCTATGTTTACCAGTCAAAACACACCATAATATGATAGATCATGGCGGCCTTAACAAGTGATGATAGGGAGCTCAAACAATAAACAAAAGCCAAAAGTATCAAAAGATCATGATCAATTTCAAATGTACTTTACCATAGGATCAAGAGGATGGATGGGAGTTGTGTGTGTGAAATATTGGATTAATTAAATAGAAATCAAACACATGTTAATAAGACATTAAATCGAAAAGCTGAAAAGAAATAGAATAATGCAAACCGTAATTGCAGCTTCTTGAAACCATCTTATCCTCCTCTAACTTCAGCGTTTTGTTGTTTTCCAGATAGCTCTCAGATCAACAGATCAGGCTCAACAAAATGACAACTAAAGAATGAGATTCTAAATGCAAAACTCAGCTGGATACAAAAATCTATGCTAAAATGAAAGATATTACTGTGACATCGAAACTATCATGAATGCAAATGTTGGTTGAGTGTATGCGTGCGTAAATGAGTATTCGAAGTGTAACCAAAGCTTGGATTTGCACGTGCATTTATAGAGTTTTTTTTTTGAAGATTTCGATTGGCTGGTTTAGTCAACGGCTATGATAATTCCTAACAGATCAAACGGTTGAAGATAGATGAGATTGAAGAGAAAATAGAAGAAAACAAATAAAGCCAGATTTTTCCATTTTAATGGAAGAGATAAGATGAGATGATTTAAAAATCATCTTTTAAAAAAAAAATTGGAAAGATTATGATGAGATAAATAATGAATTATCTAATTCAATTATTATTTTATGAGTGCATGTTGATTTTTCTTAAATAAATAAATATTTAAGATTTTGAGGAAATCAGAAGGTTTCATAATTAAAGAGAATATCTAATTATGATTTGAAGAAAGAAGAAAATCTTTAATTAAATAAAATATTTAATTAAATTTGAAAGAATGAAATTAATTAAATAAAAGTATTTAATTAATTAGAGGAAAGTTTTAAAATAGAAAGAAAAGAGATATTTAAATTTAATTAAAAAGATTTAATTAAATTCAAAAGATGATAATTAACTTAAATAAATAAAATGTATTTATTTAATTTAATCAAGTAGAATGTGGAATAATTAAATAAAATAGATCTATTTAATTATGGTGGGAGAATAAAATGAATGAATACTATAATTAAATTAAATAAATTTAATTACGTATAGAAGACTTTTAGAAGAATTCATTAAATAATAAATATTTAATTAAACGTCAGGAATAATTAAATATGACCAATTTTATGCATATACATTTTTCCCCTCTTTGAAGTGATGTGTAAAACACATTGCTTCAAGGAAAATAAGATTTTTCCCCTTATGTACTTTCGATATTTTTGCTGATGATGCCCCCTCAGGAGGTAAATCATGGATGAGAGGGAAAGTGGTTTAGCTCACGACAGAAAAAGAAATGTCCATTTTGAAAATAAAGTCACATTTTACCCTTGTTTTGACCTTTAAAAGGTAAAAGGTTGAAAGAGACAAGTCATTTGTACTATTGAGTTTGGTGAAAACTGTAGCTATGAAAGCGACATTGCAACATGGAGATTTCGTATCATTGCCACCGATTCCAGAGATCACATAGATATCAGAGGCCAGCTACTTATGGACCATTGGTGAGTCGATCAATCCTCTTATGCTTTTTTTTCCGTTTGGATCAAAATTTTCATGATTTTCTGCGGTTTCAGTTTTAAAATTTACGTTTGCGCGCATATAGCAACGTTTAGGTGCTTTCAAAAAAAACAGGCACGCATATGGTAGAAACAAACACACATAGGGCATAGACGTTTAAATTTCGTAGGAAAACCAGTGTAGCGCATCCTATAAAAACTAGCACGCATATAGGGTAGGTTTGAAAATTTTAGGGATAGAGCGCATATAGGGAAAACAGACGCACATATAGGAAAAATGTGCATCCAATAAAAATAGTGGCACATAGGATGAGAAAAGTGGCGCATACGGGAAAATGTGCATAGGGAGTCTGTTTAAGCACATCCCGTGAAAAGAAAGGCGCATATGGGATTTAGCGCATCCCATAAAAAGAATGGCGCATATGGGATTTAGCGCCAAATGAATGTTGTAATGAGAAGGATGATTTGTATTGCTTCCTTAGTCAATAGATAGGTAAAATGTCATGTCATCATGCTGATATGGGTAGGGATGATAGAAAAATCGAATGATTGATTGATAACTTTGCTTCCTGGGGTAGAAAACAAAGAGTAGATTGAACTGATATGACTTCTGATAAATTTGCTTCCTGCGATAGAAAACAAATAGTAATTGATGGTAGGATAGATGTGATATGATATCCAGCTTGATAGAGTTGATTTGATTTGATTGATAGGACTGATTGTGTGATATGGGTCCTTGATTTACTGCATTGATATGAGTCATTGATATGGGTATGATATAGTTCACTGATAGATATGAGTCTGATTTGATATTGTGTGAATATTTGATATGAGTCTAATGGATGATCTTTGTAATGAAAAATAGGAGGTTTTCAAAAACCTCCAGATTAGAGAGTGACATTTAGTAGGATGGGATAGGATCCTTGAGTTGACCCCTGCTGACAGAGCATTGATTGATGCGTGTGGTTTGAGACCCTTGTTGGCGATGTCGTCGATTAGGGTCAACAGAGGATTGTTGACAACACTTGCAGAGCGATGGCATTCAGAGCACAACACCTTTCACATGTCAACCGGTGAGGTGACAGTGACTCTTGAGGATGTGTACAGGATCCTAGGTATTCCAGTTGTTGGAGCCCTTGTGTATTATGATCACAAGGAGCTTGGGGGTACAGATGCTTTGAGGAGAGTGTACGGAGATGCGCAGATAGCCGGGTACTGAGTACCGTGGGCAGACTTTCACGGATATCCAGCCTTGCCAACAGTTTTGGGTGCTTTCATCGGAGGTCTCATTTGTCCGGATCGTCGGGCAAAGGGATTGTCAGTGGGCTGGGGCAGGATTCTAGAGCAAATGATGCTAAAGCCGAGGAGATATGCATGGGGGAGCTGCATGTTAGCTCATCTCTATCATGATTTGCACTAGGTGGTCTACAGAGGATCGTCCAGTTTATCTTGTGGGGTTACAATGGTACAGATCTGGGCATGGGATCATTTTGCTGTGGCGAGGCCGGCATGCCCCAGAGTGAGGCCACCAAGTAGGCCATATATCTATATGTATTTTGTCTTCCTTACCCAGCCCAAGCTGGGCAAGGTAGATTATTGGAGACGACTGCTAGACGACATAGATACAGTCATATGGCGACCATATTTGGATTGTGAGCCATGGGCGACTAATGATATAGAGATTCCCTATGTATGTATTCTGTGGTTCCTGATAGGGAGGAATCCCTTCATTTTGGAGATATTTTTGGCATTGCCGGTGTAGAGGCAGTTCGGATTTACATAGGGGATGTCGCAGGGGTTGCACATTACGCCCGGAGCAGAGATGAGGCCGGATGGGGGCCGTGTATTTTGTATCAAGCCGCCTATATAGAGTTCATGGCATTAGCAGCTGAGGTATGGGTTGACAGACGAGACATTATGGATGCTAGGATGTCCGATGAGTATGCTGCCTATTTCCACACACATCCATTTCCATGATTTACTAGCCTGGATGAGCCAGCACCTATTTTGGTAGTACCACAGCCTGAGGCAGGTAGACAGGAGGATCTGGTCAGCGGTGAGAAGGGAGCAGTTGGAGGAGAGGAGGTGGAGAGCGGAGAGGAGGGCTCAGATGATGAGGACGATGGAGATGATGGCGGGGTGGGAGGACATGTGCTGGGGAGATTAGGGCGGGATATCCTGAGGGGTGTGCAGATTATGTGACGACTGAGGACAGGGATAGGGAGGCAGACAGTGATATGTATGGCCTCCTCCTAGTAACAGGGATAGATAGCCACTCTTCAGGCTCAGGTGCAGACATTGCAGGGGCAACAAGGTTAGCTACAGAGTCAGTTGTCGCAGGCACAGGATTTTATTGTGTAGCTATACGCACAGCTCGCACAGGCACAGGCACCTGCCCCAGACCCACGATTAGCTCAGGTGATCGCAGAGAGGGATGCATTCAGGCGTGGCTCGGAGACTGATGGGCACTGTAGAGAGTGCATCACTGTGAGATGCCATTGCAAAGAGTATGGAGATGGCCAGGGAGGCTGAGTACTATAGGGTGAGATATGAGGAGCTATGTCCTCTAGAGCGCAGAGAGCTATACCCACAATCTCATAGCAGGACCCGGAGCAAATCACGGACACATACCCAGAGCAGGGGAGTGACAGGGCCATGACAGGACCCAGATGCAGGCACTAGTGGTAGACCACCTCCCTTCGGACCAGCACCATCAGGAGAATTGACCAGTTAGACTTTATGATGTATAGTAAATTTTTGGAGCATGTATATGCCATTTCTGATCATATTTGATGTATTGGACATTGTAGTTTCATTGGACATTTGGACATTTGTATCATTTTTGATGAGTGATGATATGCAGTGGCAATGATTATTTTGATGATGATGTGATGTGCATTTATGATGTGATGATATGATATGCATTTATGTTTATGTGTTTATGGAGACTTGATGACTAATATGATATGTAGGATGATTTGATTATGATATTTGATTATGATTATGATTTGATGATGTGTACTAATGATGTCATGCAGATGAATTACCTATGATTATTTTTGGATTTTGTAATGCAGATAAAAGATGAAACATGAATGTTGTGCTTCGGATATGCATTATGAAATGATGTGATGTGAAAATGTCATGAGTGGATAAAATGTTATGGCATAAGATGATAAAATAATAATAATAATGATGTGAATAGATAGTGGTGATGAAATATAATGATATGTGATGAAATATAATGACTTGTGATTAGACTAAATGGATAAATGAAATGATAAGTGAGATTATAACGAAATGATATGATATGAAATGCTAAATGGAATTGTTAAATGATATGATATGAAATGTTAAATGGAATTGTTAAATGATAATGATAATGGATGATAAATGCAATGAATGATAATGATAATGGATGATAGGATTACAATATGGCAATGTAATGATAGAATGATTATATAAATGATGATGATAACACATTATGTTAATGAAGCGTATATGAAACTAATATGAGTGATAATGATAATGCAATATTAAATGATAATGATAATGCAATATTAAATGATAATGATAATGCAATATTAAATGATAATGATAATGCAATATTAAATGATAATGATAATGCAATATTACATGATAATGAGAATGCAATATTAAATGATAATGATAATGCAATATTAAATGATGTGATGGTGAGATTGGAAAAATAAATAAATGATAATGAAATGAAATGCGAATGGAATGATAATGGGTATGAAATGATAAATGGAAATGAAATGTTAATGGAAAATAATATAAATAATAATGATAACGAGAATGAATAATGACGATGGTAATGGAACTAATCTGAATAAAAATGAATGAAATAATGTAAAAAAGAAGATGAAATGTTAATAACAATGAAAAGATGAAATGAAAATGGAGATGAAATGATAATGATATGAAGTGGAATTGTTAAATGATAATGATAATGAAATAATAATGAATTCCCAAGCATGAAATGAATTGTAAATAAAATATTGATGAAATGATAATGGAGATGCGACCAATATGAGATAATGAAATGGATGCAATAATGAAACTGATATGAAATAATAGGAAATGCACCTAATGAGATGATACTGATACTGAAATGATAATGATAATGCTAATGATGATGAAATGATAATGGAAATGCAATGATAATGATACAAATGTTTGCATTGTCCTCCATAAATAGTCCAAAAAAAAATGACAGCCATTGACCTTTCAAAAACTCTTGATGCAAATCCAATATGCAGTTATGTACAATGACCTAAAATGAAATGCAACTAAATAAAACTGACCATTTTGTTGAGCCTTTTAGTGAGCCTGCTTAAATCATCCTAGATCGTTTGAAAATGTTGGAAGTATGTACAAGCATCAGAGGGGAAATTAGCACCAATGATGACCTGAGTACAACTTTCATGATTTTTGATATAGCAAGTGAATACAAGCATCTAGGTATAATTGAAACAAGATGACCTGAGTATTTCTTGCATAAACAAACAAAGACTAACCACTATCTGATGCAAATTTGGAATTGTCATCAATGATAAACTTTGGAAATCATGTCTCGCAACATACTTGCAATAGATAAATGATTAACCTCAAGATAGCAGACAAAGAAAAATCATCCTCTTTCCTTGCCACTCTAGTTCAGTACATCATCGAGTGTGCTCTAGAGAAATGATGTCAAAAAATAAACAACCATTGTTCAACAAATGAAATACTGTGATTCCAAACATTATTTCAGATTAGAGATCATCCAGATATGAGTCATGGTAAGGTACGCAACTAAAAGCCACTATGATATGGATCAATGGTTGGTTGTTTTGTTTTGCGTGATTGGTTTCGATATCATTATCTTACTATTTTGGGAAGATCTGAAAGTTGATTGCCCCCAGTATGTCCATATTTTCCCTTGGTATCAACACAACTTGTTGAAATGAATATGTACAATAATCAAGCCATGATAAGATGTTATCACTCAAGGAAAATGATGAGAGCATGGTGCTGGCATGACCCTAAGATGATGGAAAAGATGTATGAAAAAGAAGGCTAAGCAGCCAAGTGCAGAACATGAACTAATAGATGGAGAGCTACAAATAGCGTCTGTTTGCTAGATTTTCACTATTTATTTTTATTGCATTTTTTTTGTCAATAGACTACCTGTTTGCTAGGTTTTCACCCTATGACAGTATTTTTTTTTATTTTTTTTTAGGACTTTTTCTGATTTTTTTGAATTTTTTCAATATTTTTTCTATTTTTTTGAATTTTTTAAGGACTTTTTCTGATAATGGTAACCACTTTAGACATAATACTTTTTCAGATGCATGTTGTTGATAGGCTCGTTAAATAGGTCCCCTTCTGGTGTTGATAGCTTATAGGCTCCTGAACCATAGACTGTGATAACCACATAAGGACCTAGCCAATTTGGTTCGAACTTTCCTTTCTTCTCTCTGTCTTGTTGATTGCATGGATTCTCTTTCATAACAAGATCACCCACTTGAAAGGTACATGGCTTTACTTTGTGGTTGTAGCTATGAGACATCATTTGTTGATATGCTTTTAGATGATCAGCTGCTCTTTGTCTCTTCTCATCTAGGAGTTCCAATTCTTGGAGTCGAGAAACTCGATATTCATCATCTGTTGTAAGACCTTTCAATGATACTCTGAGTGAGGGAATCTCCACTTCTAAGGGAAATATGGCCTCTGCTCCATAGACAAGAGCGAATGGTGTTGCTCCTATTGGTGTGCGGACACTGGTTCGGTAGCCCCATAGAGCAGGATTGAGTTGAACGTGCCAATCCTTCCCTGAAGTATTCACAGTCTTCTTCAAGATTTTCAATATTGTTTTATTTGAGTCCTCTGCTTGGCCATTCCCTTGTGGATAGTAAGGTGTTGAGTATCTATGATGTATGTTAAATCTCTCACAAATTTCATCAACATCCTGATTTTTGAATGGACGTCCATTATCTGTAATAATGGAGTTGGGAATGCCATACCGACAAATGATATAGTTGAGTATGAATGATGATATTTGTTTGCCGGTGAATTTAGTAAGAGGGACTGCCTCAATCCACTTGGTAAAATACTTTGTTGATGTGATGATGAATTTATGCCCATTTGATGAAGAAGGATGAATCTTGCCCACTAGATCTAAACCCCATTGAGAAAATGGCCAGGTTGGTGTGAACGGTTGAAGTTCTTGTGTAGGAGCATGAATGAGATTCCCATGAATCTGACATTTTGAACATTTTTTCACAAAATTGAATGATTCCCTCTCCATTGTAGGCCAGTAGTAACCCATTCTAATTAATTTCTTAGATAAGGTTAGTCCACTTGAATGAGTACCACAGATGCCACCATGAACTTCTTGTAAAGCTTTGTCAGATTCCTCACGTTCAAGACATCATATTAAAGTACCATCAAGACCATGGCGATAAAGGGTGTCAGCGATGAGGGTATAGCGAGCAGATTGGTGGATAAAGTTGCATCTTTGGTTACGGGATAAATCGGGTGGTAAGATGTCGTCTTTGAGGTAGGCATAAATTTTTCCGTACCAAGGCAAATCGGATCCTACCAAGTGACAAATGATTTGGCTTTCAGGGGTATCATATGCAGGTGTAAATGATTGTTCCACTAGAAATTCATAACGATTTTGAGTTTCTGGGAGTTTCAACAATGATGCGATTGTGGCCATGGCGTCAGCTGCTTTGTTATCAATCCTTGGAATTTGTGTAAATTTAATGTCCACAAAGTATTTCTTGAAATCATCAACCATCTTTTTATATGGTAATAGTTTCTCATCTTTAGTTTGATAGTCATCATTGATTTGATAGATGACTAGCTATGAGTCACCATACACCTGTAATTCTGTTATTCTCCATTCCAGTGCTATTTTGAGTCCAGTGATCAATGCTTCATATTCAGCTATGTTGTTAGTACATGGAAACATTAGCCTATATGATCAAGGAATGGTATGTCCTTGAGGGGTGACAAAAAGTATGCCTACCCCTGATCCATGTTGAGTGAAAGAACCATCAAAATATAATGCCCATGTTTGTTTAGATTCTGCAGTGAAGACATCAGCATCTGGAAATTCGATGTGCAAGGGATGATCCGCTTGTAGTGGTGCTTCAGCTAATTGATCGGTTATAACTTGTCCTTTGATGGCCTTGCGATCAACATAATGTATGTCAAACTCACTTAGAATCATTACCCACTTTTCTAACCTTCCTATCAATGATGCTTTGCTTAACAAATACTTAAGTGGATCAATTTTTGAAACCATATTGATCGTATGGGTTAGCATGTAGTGTCGAAACTTCTGTGAAGCAAAAACTACTTCCAGACAAGTCTTCTCAATAGAAGTGTAGTTGAGCTCATGACTTGTTAGTGTTCTACTGATGTAGTAGATTGCATGTTCCTTTCCTGTAGTGTCTTCTTGTGCTATTAGTGCCCCCAGGGATGTCTCTATTGCAACAATGTATAAGATGAGTGGTTTGTCTGGATTTGGTGATACGAGAACTGGTGGAGTCATTAGATATTTTTTGATTTTCTGAAAAGCCAATTCACATTTGTCATCCCACTTGCAAGGAACATTTTTATGCAATAGATGTGTGAAAGGTAAACTTTTGTCGGCCAATTGTGCAATGAACCTCTGTATAGATTGAAGTCGTCCTTGCAGTGATCTTAACTGACTGATGTTCTTTGGTGGAGTCATTTCAATAATTGCTTGAACTTTTGCTGGATCTACTTCAATTCCCTTTTCTGAAACAATGTACCCCAAGAGTTTTCCAGATTTGACCCCAAAAACACATTTCTTAGGGTTAAGACGAACTTTGAATTTTTCTAATCTTGCAAATATTTTGGACAATACTTCAAGATGTCCTTCTCTGGTGTATGATTTTTCCAGTATGTCATCCACATAATCTTCAATGAAGACATGCATCATGTCATGAAAGATTGTAGTCATGGCTCTTTGGTAGGTAGCCCCAGCATTCTTCAGACCGAAAGGCATGAAGTTCCAACAATAAGTTCCCAATGGACATGTGAAAGTTGTTTTCTCTTGATCTTCAGGTGCAATCTTGATTTGGTTATATCCTGAAAAACCATCCATTAATGAATACATGGCATGGCCAGCTGTCAGATCAACTATGGTGTCAATATTTGGTAATGGAAAGTCATCCTTAGGACATGCTTTGTTGAGATCTCTAAAATCTGTGCATATTCTAACAGTTTTATCTGGTTTGGATACAAGTACGATGTTGGAGATCCATTCTGCATAGTCGATTGGTCTGATGAAGCCCACATCAAGAAGTTTTCTCAATTCTTCTTTAACTAATAATGCAACATGAGGGTGCATCTTTCTGAGTTTTTGTTTTACTGGCTTGGCCCCTGGTTTGATAGACAAATGATGCATGATAAGATCAGGATCAAGACCAAGCATGTCAGCATAAGACCACGCAAAATTGACCTGATTTTCTTTCAGGAATTTCATGAATTCTGGTATTTCTTTTTCAGTCATTGATGCAGCTAACTGTAAAATTCTTGGTTTGTCCGAAGTCTCAAGATTGACAGCATTTTTAGGCTCAATCAGAATAGGCGATCGTTCATGGTAGTGCTCCAGAAGAGTGTCAAGATTCCCATCGTCTGGTGCCTCAAAGAGGTTTTCACCATCAGATACGCTCTTTATTTTATCTTTTGTTTGATCTAATACTGCCAAATTCTGGTTTTCACCATTAGATCTTTCTTTTTTGTTTTTACTTTTGCAGCTAGGAGACTTGACACTCTCTTGATCAAAAACTTTATGTCAAAAATCATTGGTGGAACAATCATTTGTATCTTCTGTGGAAAGGAAGTTTACAATAGCTTCATCACTTGGAAACATGGGTATGTTAATAGATTCAGTAGAATCCCAATCAATGAGGTCAGGATGGATTAAAGGTAAAGGATCATCAGGTTGTGTGAGATCGGCTATGGTTAAGGTCATAACAGAGTGGTTTGTAGGATCCGAGGTATGAGGTGGATCAATGATGATACTGTCCTCATGATAGTCTTGTTCGTTTAGTTCTGATTCAGTATCACTAGAATCATAGTCGATTTATGGTTTAGATTATTGTGGTTGGGATCCTGAACCTTGTCCTTCAATTAGAGTTGGGGCATATTGGTGTATTACATTAACCTCTTTGTCCCTCTAGAACTCATCATTGTAAATGGTGTCCCATTCACATTCAGTAGAGTCTGTGTCAGAATTGTTGTCTAGGAAGTTTTGAATTGTTGTTAAACATGCCTCTTATGAATCTGAGCCTTCTTGCAATGTGAAGACAGTGCCATGTTTGGATTTGCTTTCTTTAGAGTGAGTATCATAACCCAATCTAGTTTTCTCTTTTGCAGTGAGTCCACGGAGGTGAATGGGTTCAACTACTCCTTCCTTCCTTTTTCCAATAGGTCCTTCATCATAACCCATCTTCTGCATGATTGAATATCCTTTTCCATATTTGGCTGTGGGTAATTTGATATTAGAGACTGCTTCATCTTCATCTTTATAGAGCCAATTTATAATTTCCATATCCTCAGGATTTTCCATGGGGAATTTTTCTTTGATGAATTGCCCCTTAAATTTTGTGATTGGTTCTACTAGTGTTCGCTTTGATGTTGATGATGCTAATATTTGATGTTCCCTGATAGATTTTTGTCCATGTGATCGAGGTGATGTAGGTAAATTGGCAAGGCAAAGAGAGTATTCTCCAACGCCGTGATCCTTGAATTTCATCTTTTTGTCAAAACTATTGGTCAATTGACTAATTTGTGTGTCAATTTTTAGAGAAGTACTGGCATGAGCTTCCCGATTATTAGGGACCAAAGTATCTTGACTAACTTTTATGTTGGCACAAGTTTGAATGTTGGAATTATCAGCAGGTATTGTGATTTCCTGTCCATCATAAGGAAATTTGAGACATTGATGATATGTTGATGGGACAGCTTGCATTTCGTGGATCCAAGGATGACCCAACAAGATGTTATATGCAAGATCATGGTCCAGTACTTGACAAAAAGTATTCTTTATAACAGGGCCCACTCTGATCAGCAGCATGATTAGACCTTTGGATTCTCTTTCTTCATCATCATAAGCCTTTATGGTAATCTTTCTTCTGAAATCAATGGAGTCCTCAGAAAATCCTAAGGCTTTGACCAACTTCAAGGTACAGATGTTTAAACCAGCACCTCCATCTATTAGAACTCGTCTGATGCGAAACTTGTGAACCATGACTTCTAAGTACAAAGAGGAGTTATGGGGATGAGTTATGGAAATGTCATCCTTATCAGAGAATGAAAGACAAGTATGTGAGGAAAAATTCCCTACCATGGCTTGAAATTGATTTACATCCAATTAAGTTGATACATTCGTTTCAACTAGGGCTTTGTCTAGAATTTCTTTATGGGCTGGAGAAATATTCAATAGTTCCATAATGGAAATTTGAGCGGGGGTTTTTCGAAGTTGATTAACCAAATCATATTTATGTTGAAGTGGAGGTTTAATGGATCTTGAAGAGGCGCCCTTTAAGACAACTTTGGCTTGCGCTCTTGTTGTTGTGTTGACTTCTCTATATTCCACCTTCTTGTTGACTTTAATGACATTTACCCGCTCGTCGTCTGCGTAAAGATGGTTGATTATATGATCATCATTGATATAATTCACATTTTTTTCAGAAGATTCACCCTTTTGATAATTAGGAAATGGATTGCGGAATGCTTGATGATCTGTGTTGGTTTGTTGATTTCCTTCTATTGTGACGATGTCATTGTCGATTAAGTCTTGACTTACATTCTTCAAGGCTTGGCAGTTGTTTGTGCGATGACCTTTACACCGATCATAATCACAATAATATGCCTCATTCCATGATGGAGGTTTTACACTGGGTTCATAATTCCGTTGAGGTGGTAAAGTAATGAGATTTTTGGCCATCAATTCTTTGAATGCAGATTCTACGGATTGACCCAATGGAGTAAAAGTTCTTCTATTCGAGAAGAATGAAAATCTTTGTGGATTTTAATTTGAGTTGTTTCCTAAATAATTCTGATTGTTATTGTTTGCTTGATAACCCTGGTTATTGTTTGAAGTCCTTTGATGGGAAGTGGAGTGTTGATTTGTATTGTTCCTCTGAGGAGGAGGATTATTTCCATGATTTGCAATCAAGTTGACATTGTTGTTGCGACTGTTTGGGGTAGTGAGGACAAATGGTTTGGTTGAAGCATGATTTGCATCTACAATACCATCATTCACCATATTTTTGTTGTGAGTCCAGAATTTGGATTTGTCCTAATTATTATGATGGTTGGATGAGCTAGGATTCTCTTTGTCATGTTTTATTATGCCTCTTTTAACCAAAGCATTTTCAATGGTTAAGGAATCTTCAATCATTTTTTTAAAAGAAGAGGGACAATGTAAGTTTAGGTGATAGCTCATTTCTGAATTTAAACTGTTAATGAAAGTAACCATTTTTTCTTTCTCGGGAATAGGACGTGGGTATCTGGAAAACATTCTCCATCTCTGAAGAAAAGAAATGAAAGGTTCACCAGGTTTATGTGCAACTTTACAAAGATCTATCATGGTTATCTGATGTTGTATGTTGTAGGTATATTGTGATATGAATAAATTGATCAATTCTTCAAATGTCCTGACGGGAGGTGTGATCTTGGATAACCATTCCATAGAGTGTACTCCAAGAGTCCTAGGAAATAGTCGCATCAAGTAAGTATCTTCGTGAGCAAATTCTAATGTCAGGTTTCTGAAGTCCCTAACATGATCGATTGGATCTATTTTCCCATTATAGCAATCAAACTTTGGCATTTCACAATGCTTGGGAAAAGGAACCATGTTTAAACTTCTGGTGAAAGGATAAGGACAGATGTTCTCCAGAGTGTATTTCTTTGTGGTTTTTCCCCCTTGTAATTCTCTAACTTGTCCTTGAAGTGCCTTCATTTGTTGGGTCAAGGCACTAAGATCTGAAAGGGGTATCTCTTCAGGTTTGTTTTTCAAGTTTTCAGTGTCAAAGTCGTGAGGTAATTTAGCCCCTTGTTCGGCTAGATAGTGAAAATACTTTTCCCTATCTCGCTGCAAGATCTTTTCAATGGCTTTATGGAATTTTGGATCTTGTTCATCCTCTCTAAGACATTCCTCATCTTGTTCCTCATCACTATCCATTTGGTTTGTATCCCTATAATTATGAAAAGGATTTTCTTCTCTATTGTCCATGTTGTTGTTGAAGAGTGGATTTTGATTTATGCTGAAAATGGGATTACTACTTTCTCCTTCCTCTTGAGTGTTCTGAATATGATTTTCTTTCTGGATTGTATCCTTTAGTTTATTGTGTTGAGACCTTGTGGAGATAGGCATATGTTTTTAGAAAATTCTTCTAAACTTAGATCCTAGTTTTGACAAGTGCGATGGTAATGATATCTTGATCCGATAAGATATGGAATCTTATGATATGATCAAGGATACTTCTAATTTATTGGTTGTGGCTTCCAAATTTGATGAAGGATTTCAGAATCCTATTGGGGAAGTTGAACCAAAAACTAAAAAGTTGTTTGAGAGATGCACTTTTAAAAATTTGATCTTTGTTTTCAAAGAAAGGTTCCAAAATCAATGAAGAATTTGATTGGGGTGTGAAAGATACTCTATGGAAGGTTGTGGTATGTTGTCAAATTCAAGAGGTTGGTTATGATTATGCCATTGTGACAGAGCTAATCTCTGATAATAAGCTCGAGAATCTAAGGGATCTACGACATACTCATCAGTGAATCCTCTAACAAAATATTGATATCTGTGAAGAAATCCGCGATATTGAAGCAAGACTCGTCGACTTTTGTACAAGAATTTTCTCTTTTGCAGTGTTTTCTTGTACCCTAATGGTTTCTTGGGTTTTCTGATCCTTTTAGACAATGACTTCTTGGTAAATTTTGTTGACTTCCAATCTCTAAGCATGAGAAAATTGTTTGGAACTATTTTTGAACCAATGATATGAAAATCTCTTAAGTGGCTTTCAGTTGTTGTTCTTCATGTTCCTTTTGGATGGTTTCTTTATCTGAATTAATGTAAAGGAAGACACAACAATTTTTTTTGAAAACAGTTGTTCTTAAAGCCCTATACTAACATTGAAGTGTTTGATCAAGAAATTTTTTTCATCAAATGTTTTCACAGGTTTTCCACATGAAAAATAGTTCAGACAGACTCACTCTTAAATGCTCAAATAGGTCACTCTAATAATCAACAGCCCACATCTTAAAATTGTGTTGACTCACACAGTCGTGTCACCCGCGAAGGGGCGCTTGTGTGTTTTTTTCTTTTCCAGGCATGTACTCAGAGTTACGGAAGTGGATACCAGATCCCCTAAGCAAACGGTCCTTGGCAGTTATATGGTGAGTATCTTGGGGGCAGATTCTTCTCTCCCCTTGCACTGTGATTATCAGAATGTTTGGCAACTGACTCGGCTGGATACTACACTAGGTTCGTAGTAAGGATTTTCGTTTGATGCGGCAATAATAAACTCCCTCAGGAGACCTCCCAACCTTTAGAACAAAGGCTTTGGGGATGGTTATCTTGCACACTACCAGAAAAAGAGGGTTTCCCCAGATCTGCTTTAAATTTTATAGTGGGGTGGAATAGCCTAGCTTTGGCTTGAACCCACTTGAGTCGTTCTCATAGGGTGAGTACTTTTTCGCACTATGGTAGGATCTCTTAAGGGATGTAATTGAAACAATAAAATTGCATGAAATTAAAAAGGCAAGTCTTGTATTCTGATCACCCAGTTAAGGGGAGAGAATAGACCTATTGCCACAATCAAAGTAAGCAGATGTTCTTTTTAAAATCCAAATAACAATGAGCTAATCTAAGTGAAGATACTGCTTCATTTTATCCAGATGTGGCTACCCTATGATTGCTTCATTTTAAAACTTTAGAAAAAGAAACAAAATTATGTATGCGAAATGCATCAGACTTAGAATTCTATGATTTTGTTATAGTCTATATGCGCCTGAACAGAAGCTGTATGCGCCGAAACATATATGCACTAGAACAGAGACTGTATGCGCCGAAATAGAGACAATATGCGCCTAAACAGAAACTGGATGCACTCGAACAGACACTATATGTGCCTAAACAGAAACTGGATGCGCCATAAGAAAATGTCAAAATAATCACTGTGCATGTAGGAAGAAAATTATATGCACGCAAACATTTACTCTATGCACCTAAACAAACAGTCACTATATGCGCTTTAACAGTCACGAGATGCACTTTTACAATCACGGGATGTGCCCTAACAGTTACAGGATGTGCGCTAATAGTCACGAGATGCGCGTCAAAATTCTGTAAAATAAAGAGTTAAAGTTTCCGTATGCACGTCAGAAATTTTTGGATGCGCCTAAACGTCAGAATTTTTCGAAAAGCCGATTCCAGAAAGCCGAAACTGTCAAAACAAACTTACAGAAAATGTTAAATTCGTGGGTTCGAGCCCCACGGTGGGCACCATTTTATGTGTGTGTGAAATATTGGATTAATTAAATAGAAATCAAACACATGTTAATAAGACATTAAATCGAAAAGCTGAAAAGAAACAGAATAATGCAAACCGTAATCGCAACTTCTCAAAACCGTCTTATCCTCCTCTAACTTCAGTGTTTTGTTGTTTTCTAGATAGCTCTCAGATCAACAGATCAGGCTCAACAAAATGACAGCTAAAGAATGAGATTCTAAATGCAAAACTAAGCTGGATACAAAAAGCTATGCTAAAATGAAAGATATTACTGTGACATCGAAACTGTCATGAATGCAAATGTTGGTTGAGTGTATGTGTGCGTAAATGAGTATTCGAAGTGTAACCAAAGCTTGGATTTACATGTGCATTTATAGAGTTTGTTTTTTGAAGATTTCGATTGGCTAGTTTAGTCAATGGCTATGATAATTCCTAACAGATCAAATAGTTGAAGATAGATGAGATTGAAGAGAAAATAGAAGAAAACAAATAAAGCCATATTTTTCCATTTTAATGGAAGAGATAAGATGAGATGATCTAAAAATCATCTTTTAAAAAAAAATGGAAAGATTATGATGAGATAAATAATGAATTATCTAATTCAATTATTATTTTATGAGTGCATGTTGATTTTTCTTAAATAAATAAATATTTAAGATTTTGAGGAAATTAGAAGATTTCATAATTAAACAAAATATCTAATTATGATTTGAAGAAAGCAGAAAATCTTTAATTAAATAAAATATTTAATTAAATTTGAAAGAATGAAATTAATTAAATAAAAGTATTTAATTAATTAGAGGAAAGTTTTAAAATAGAAAGAAAAGAGATATTTAAATTTAATTAAAAAGATTTAATTAAATTCGAAAGATGATAATTAACTTAAATAAATAAAATGTATTTATTTAATTTAATCAAGTAGAATGTGGAATAATTAAATAAAATAGATCTATTTAATTATGGTGGGAGAATAAAATGAATGAATACTATAATTAAATTAAATAAATTTAATTACGTATAGAAGACTTTTAGAGGAATTAATTAAATAATAAATATTTAATTAAATGTCAGGAATAATTAAATATGACCAATTTTATGCATATACAGAAGTAATGTGGTCTGATGAGGAAGGATGCATCCTATTGAGACCAAAGATGGAGACTAAACTAGGTGATCGACATGACGTAGGACATTCAAAACTGATTGAACCTCAAGATACCAGTGGATCTTTCTTGTTAAGAACTAGCTAGTTAGGGACATACTTGACAACACGACATAGGAAACAAGACACCAAACGCAAGACTGACCCAGCCTAAAGACCTAGGGGCTTGGGGGCCGATCAAAGATTAGCCTTGCCTACATGAAAGTGCAGAGCCCTCATAGTTCAATAAAATACCATGGATAAAAGTGAAAAGAGGACAATGGAGATGAAGATGGATGACAAAGACTAGATGGACAAAAAACCCAAGGGCGGATCAAAAGATTGACCTTACCTACATGAAAGTGCAGGGACAACGTAGTTCGACAAAGCCAACGACCGACCATGGATAAAGGATGATGAGATGACCAATGATAAGTGGATAAAATGAAATCAAACCACCAAGTCCCGGAGCATGACGATGGTGGGAAACCGTTGATTTTCTTCATTGGTGATCACGATCATACAAAACAAGGAACAATATCAATACCTATCCATTGAGCAGCTTTTCATCAAGATTAAAACATCACCGTTGATTATGAACACGTGCATCACCCATGTGATTTAGTAAACCGCTTGATAATGCACTAAAGTCCGATACTTATTAAAAATTTATTTACTTTTGTAGCATCGGTAACCTGGGACACATGGTGCCTGCCCGCTATATCGTGATCACCAAGCAACCAGCGGTGATGTCATCGCGGGATCGTGGTGAGCGGTTAGGATCAACCATGGGGAAATCAACGGTTATCAAATAAAACCTACAAAACATTAAACATTTCTTAGAAGAAAATTAAGAGGAAGGGGACACCACCTAGGGCAACGATAGTCGATGACTCAATGTTGCTTTTTAAAAGCATAGGGCACAGACCGACTCAGACCCTAGTAAATAAAAGGAGACCAGTGAAAATATTTAATATTTTCAATAAAAAGGGCCAAGCCTAGACAATTCAATGGGACATAAGTTGTTTTAAAACCTCCTCAAAAAGGTAACGACAAAAAAGACCCAACCCAAAGATGGCACACCAAGGCTTCATGAAAGCAAAACAAAATTTCTAGCCCTAGGCACCATCCGAATAAACAAGACAAGCCAATAATAATTCCTCAAAAAGGAAACCTAGGATGTAAATTTGAGGCTCCATCAGATAAGTGGATAAAATGATGGAACTAAGATGATGAGACAAGATAGACCTAGTGGATTGGATAGGATGATGTCGATTGCACAAAGCTCAGGGATTGGATTGTTATCCAAATCATTAAAAGATGAATTGGTAGGATGATATGATGGAGAGATGAGTGATGAGAAGTGACATGAGACTAGAAAGATGTGCGAAAGAAGTGGGAGTGATGACGATGAGATAGATGGCATTGGATTGCATAGGGAGAAGCCTATAGCTAGATACCAATGACAAGGGATTATGAGATGGGATGAGGATAAAGATGAAGAAATGGAGAGAAAAAGATAAGGAGATGGAAATATGCTAGGATGGATGGATAAAGGGATACAGATTTGGATGGGAAAAAGATTACTAGATGGATAGATGGAAGGGATTGAAATGATGGATGGATAGAGGGATAAGGATGAGGAAATGGAAGGGATTGTTTGGATGGATAGGAAGATAAGGATGGGGAGATGGAAGTGATTGTTTGGATGGATAAAAAGATAAGGATGGGGAGATGGAGGGATTGCTATGATGGATTCAAAGGAAGATAAGGATGGGGAGATGGAGGTGATTGTTTGGATGGATAAGAAGATAAGGATGGGGAGATGGAAGAGGTTGTTTGGATGGATGGATAGAGGGATAAGGAGTGGGAGATGAAAAATTTTTTTGGATGAATAAGGAGATAAGGATGGAGAGATGAAAGGTATGCTATGAAGGATGGATAAACGGATAAGGGTGAGGATGGAAGGGATGTTATGATGGATGAAGGATGTCTTCAATGACTATTTCACAAAGGAAGTAGATGACCCCACTCTAGATATGTCATGCATGGTGAGGGAGGAGGGATGGAAGACGGGTGGATGGGAAGATAAAGGAGATAAATGGAGGAGGATATGATAGATGGATGAGGGAGGGAGATGGATGTAGAAAAGGAATACAGTGGTGTATGGATGAAAGGGGTGTATGCCAAGAGGTGTCCAAAGAATGTATATATGTTTTCCCCTATTTATATTAAGATAACAAGGAGGATGGAGGGATTGGGATAAATGGGATATGACAGGAAATATGCGTAAGACAGGTGGGATGGAGGAGATGGATGAAGGGGATGCAATTTCCCCCAATTATGGAAGTAAGCTAGATGGGTGATTTACACATGACGCTTGTTTTCTAGGTTTTTAGCATGGTACTTATCCAAGGCACTTTTTTGCCAAGTTTTGACCATTGGACGAATTATTTTTCTTTACCCTTTTTTTTGGCTTTTTTGATTTTTTTTTATTTTTTTGATTTTTTTTTACTTTTTTGGTTTTTTGCATTTTGGATAGAATGTGTATGGAGATGGATAAGTGGATTTAGAAGACATGTGATAAGGAGATGGATGAAGGACTCAATCATCAAATTCCATACGAGGTATTAAGAGCCCATGTGTGAAGTGACTATTGGATGTTGGTACAACCTTATTAGGATAAATGGATTATGCAAGAGAATGGATTAAAGGGGTTTGATGTGGGAGATATGTGGGATAATGGATGGGATGTTGGAAAGTGTGTGGATGGAATGATGGGGTAGGTGTGTGATGGGAAAATGTTTTTAGGACCAACATTGGCATGTGAAATGATAGGAGAATTAATAGATAGATGATGTGGGGATAATGGAGGAGTTGGGGTAGTGAAGTTTGGGACATAAGGACCCAAAATAGATTTAGGATATTGAGGGTGTGTATGATTAGCTTTTGGAGTAGCAACTTTGGATGTTGTTATAGATTTTTCATTTGAAGGAATTGCATTTTTTTTCTTTGGGATCCACATGGTTTTGATTTTTTCTTTGGTGGGTCGTTGTGGCTTGTGGGTTTGATTTGGATTTTGGATTGGATTTTTCTTATCTTCAACATGTACTTTTAAGGGGACATGAGGAGCTTTAGATTCATGTGGATGTTTAGATTTATGCATTGTTACTTTAGCATCCAAAGTGCTTTTAATAGCAATGGGATGGGTGTGAGCAGATGGATGATGTGGAGGAAATACAAATGGAGTGATGGAGGTAGGATTTTGGGTATGATATGTGGATGGAGGATGTGTAGGTATGTGCCTTTGTCGATCTTGATTAGAGAACATGAGAGTGGGATGTTTATGATGGGTGACATGGATAGGTGATTGGTGGATAAAAGGATGAATAGGATGAGATGGAGGAGGTGATTTTGGGATATAAGGGCCCAAAATGGGCTTAGTAGCTAGAGGATGTGTGATGATGGATGGAGGGACATAAGGACCCAAAATAGATGGAGTAGATGAAGGATGGGAGATGGAATATGGAGGGAAATAAGGACCCAAAATGGATTTGGTAGATGAAGGAGTAATATGGATGGTTGTTTTGAGGTGATACAATGGAGGGGGGATGAAGGAAAATGGTTTTTTGGAGTGATGGGAAGAGCCTATTATTCTTTTGGAGGAGGCTTGTTGAGGATGTATAGAGGTTGTACCAACATATTTGGATTGCAAGTCTCGAGAGATATATCCAAGCTTGTATACACGAATTTTCTTTGATCTGGATGGGCTCTAAAATACCTTGCTCATAAAGGCCTAAACCTTTTCCTTGATAGTTCATCTCTTGAGCATTTGATCTATAGTAGGATGCTTGTTATTTTGGAAACATGATTTGAATACATTATTAGGTGGAGGATGGGTGGTGTAGATGCTTGACTCCTTATCTACAAGGAAACCACCACAAATGAATGTGAGAGTACCAAGGGAATATAAAAGTGGTGTGGGGATAGTGGGGTTAGACAACAATGGAGGATCATAGTATGAAGATGATGGGATAGCAGCATCTTGATTAGGAGGAGTGAGTGGTAAGGGATCAGGAGAGGGATTAGATGATATGATAGGATCTAGAGTTATGGTAGTGGGTGATAGGGGCTCATGCGATGGATTAATTGGATCTTGAGTGACAAGGGGATCATAGGGTGGAATGGATGGGGGATTGTGATCTTGAGATGGACTAGATGGAATGACAGGATCTTGATGTGGAGAAGGGGATATGTTGGTATGCTTTGGATCAAGCTCTTGGAATGACTCATCTTGTGTGGGTGGCATGATGATGGGGTGTTGAAGGGACTCCTCAAGTGGGGGAGATGGAAGGATGGAGGATTCATGAAGTTCATGAGAATGTATTTTAGTGATACTAGGAGTGGGAGGAATGGATTAGATTTGTGTGTCTTTGATGAATTGGGTGGATCTAGGAGTAGGAGGAGGGGATTGGATTTGGGTGTTTGTGATGGATTCAACGGCTCTCGGGGTAGGAGATGGGGGTTCAATGGATTTGGTGGGTTTGATGATTTCAGCGGTTTGGGTGGTGTTAGGGGTGGGAATAGTAATGATAGGTGTGGGATGGAGAAGGGTCCCATCACTAGTGACCGTACATGGGAGAGTGGGGCAGCATGGTTCCACTACTTCAAGATGTGGAGTTGGGGATGTATTCTTTGTCATGAGTCCTTGGAGGGCCTATGGAGTGAGAATTGTGCATACTCTAGGTTTAGCTGGGGTGATGGGAATAAATGAAGGATAAGGTATTGGTGGAGGATTAGGATTATGGATTAGTGAACTAGGATTAGACAGAGGAATTGGATTGGGTGGAAGACTAAGAGTACGTGGAGGATTAGGATTAGTGGGGGGGTCAAGATTAGATGGAGGGTTAAGGTAGGGATATTGTGATAGCAGACTAGAATAGGAAGACGTGGATGGTGGATTGATGTTGGAGGAAATAGATGGGGAATTAAGATAGGAATATTGGGAAGATGGATTAGGATGGGAAGATTGGGATGGTGAATTAGGATAGGAGGACATGGATGGTGGATTAGGACAAGAGGATATGGGTAGTGTATTAGGACAAGAGGATGTGGGTGGTGGATTATAATAAAGGTATTGGGACAACAGATTGGGATGGAAAGATTGAGATGATGGATTAAGAGAGGAGGATGTGGATGGTGGATTAGGATAGGAAGATGTGGATGTTTGATTAGGATAAGAAAGTGTGGATGTAGGATTAGGATGGGAAGACTGGTAAGGAGGATTAGGATAGGGGAACATGGATGGGAGGTTGTAATAGGAGTATTGGGATGGTAGATTAGGATGCGAAGATTGGGATGATAGATTGGGATAAGAGGATGTGGGTTTTGGATAAGATAAATATTTAGATGAATGATATGATGAAGATACGGGTGGTGAAGATAATGGATATCCCTTGTCAAAGGTAGCATAAGGAGCGTTAGTAGGTGTGGATGAAGATGTGATGGGATAGCTCGGAGGGGTGATTGGATTTTGGAAAGTGGTTAGGGAAAGCTTACTATAAATGATAGCATCGATGGGATCTATGTTGTATACTTCTTGATCAACAAGACTCTCATTATCATCATCAACGTAATTAGGATTCCCCTTGACTACTATTTTTGGTTGTATTAGTGAAGGATAAGGATTCATGATGTTAGATTAGAGGGACAGGGAATGAAAAGATGGAAATAGTAATTAGAAGGAAAGAAAAGGTGTTGAAAGGATAAATAGGATGGATTGGAAGAAGATGAAGGAATGGATCTTAAGATTTTTTTCGATGTCAGAAGATCTTAGATGTAGATGGACTAAAGCTTAGATTGGGAATTAAGTTAAGCTCAAATTGGGATTGGATTAAAGCTCAAATTAGGATTGGATTGAACCTTAGATTAGGATGATTAGAGGATTTTATAGGATTGATTTTACACCAAGTTCAGGGGTTTAACTTGATGACGTAAGGTGCTGACAATAAGATTTTTCCAGATTTGGCAGTTTTCAAAAATTGTCAAATTTTGCCATTTTAGGTAACTGCACAGGAATATCTTTGAGAGTCCATTTTTTTCCTAAAAAATTCCTAAAAATAAGGTAGGATGAATTTCCAACTAACATCCTAAATCTGAGACATGCATTCCAAGTTATTAACGAAAATGATTTTTCAAAAACTAGAAAAAAACACTAAATTGCAATTTTGGGGGTCAAGATGAAAGTTTCAATCCGCGGAAATGTGCCGAAATGGGGGCCAACCAATTGAGGATCATTTAGTAATCCATATGCCACCTCATAATGCAACTTCCCATAAAATGTCAGCCCAAATGGACTCCCAATTCAAAAGTTATGGCCTTCGGAAGTTTTTGCTCAAAATCAAAACCTCTAAAACGAAGTCTAGGTGATTGTGATTGATGAACTGATGATGGATATGGACTCTAATGATATTCTAAGATGCACCTATGTGATTTGGTCAATGAAATGATGACTTTCAAAAGGAAACAACGATGACGAGAAGACGGATGAAGGTTTGCTTTTGGGAAAATCTGCCTATCTGGGTGGCAAGGTCACCCAAGTCAAGTACAAGGTCGCCCAACTCAAGGGAAAGGTCGCTCAAGTCAAGGGAAAGGTCTCCCAAGTTAAGGTAAAGCTCGCCCAACTCAAGGGAAAGGTTGCCCAAGTTAAGGGCAAGGTCGCCCTACTCAAGGGAAAGGTTGCCCAAGTTAAGGGTAAGGTCACCCAGGTCAAGGGCAAGGCCACCCAAGTTAAGGGAAAGGTCGCCCAACTTAAGGGAAAGGTCACCCAACTGGATGAAAGACTTGTCTAAATTAGAAAATGGGTCAAACGGACTATCAGAATGGGCAAATGAACCTTCTAAACGGTCAAGTGAACCATCAGAAGGTGGAAACAGATCCTTAGAATGTGCAAACAAATGCTTGTAATGTGAAAACAGGGTAACCAAATGGGTAAACGAACTATTAGAATAGGGAAACAGACACTCAAAACGGGCAAATGGATTCTCAGAATGGAGAAATAGATTCTCAGAATGGGCAAACGGATGTTTGGAACAAGGAAATGGATGCTCAGAATGAGGAAACAGATGCTCAGAACAAGCAAACAGAGCAAGGTCGCCCAACTCAAGGGAAAGGTCACCCAAGTTAAGGGAAAGGTCTTCCCTTTTGCTAAAACAGGTGAATTGTTGGATTGTTTGATTGACAAAATGACTCAGACAAAGGGAAAAATCACCTCTCTATAGGTCAGGGTTGCCTATCTTAGGGGAAGAATCACTCTTGTTGAGGGCAAGGTCGCTTGTTCAGTGAGGGATGGGCAATTCTAAAAAGAACAGATTGGGAAATGACTCGGACAGAAGGAAGGGTCACCCTTGTTAGGGGTAGAAGCGCCCCTCTTAAGGGCAAGGTTTCCCCTGTTGAGGGAAAGGTTGCCCCTATTAGTTGACCTAGACTTAACTCGGATAAAAAAAACTATGGAAAAGGACCAAAAAAAAACAAAAAACAAAAAGTAGAGGTCAAAGGATGACTCGACTAAAAAGACATGCACTAGTTTTGTACAAAAAAGATAATTCAAGCAGCACAATCCTAAGATTAGTAACAAGGGTATGGCCAACACGGTCCTCTAACTAGGTTGAATAAGGTGATCTAGGGAGTCCTCGATATACACATGGTTCGTGAGGCACAACCTTGAACACCATCCCATCTATAGGCGTGAGTTAGAAGCCCCAACGAAGCACTAGAAACTTGGACCAACTCTTCACATCTTATCTAGGTATCACCCTAGTTTCGATGCTTCGCCAGACATGACATGACTAGATTGGGGTACATCTTTGGCTCTCCCCCCTTTGTATACCCTGCCAGTACACGTGGTTGGGATCATCCCTTAGGGTGATGAAATCCCCAAGTAGGTCCCGCTAAAAGAAGATACTAAACATTTTTTACTAGTCCCCAGGCTCACACGAAGTGCAAGGGGAAAGCTTGAACAATCTAGTGCCTCCTAGGTAACACAAAGGACTAAGTGAGCTATAATTTCTCTTCACCCAGGATCACCAAATGGTGTAAGGGGATTGGATATGTCAATAGCCCACTTTCAAGTATGACAAGTAATTATTTTGACTCCCCCTAATTAGATCTATGTGCCTAACTAGTATGAAAATGACAAATAAACAAGCTAACTAATGTTCTTGGCCTACTCACCCTGCAACAAATATGTTAGAAGTTTAACCTCTGATCTTGGACAAACATGAAATAGCTACAAAAATTTTAATTAAAACAAGCACATTCACCAACAAAATAGGTTAGAGGGTCAGTACTAAGAAACAAGAAACAACATAATCACCCATGTTGAGGGCGAAGTTGCCCCTATTAAGGGCAAGGTCACCTATTCTAGGGCAAGGTCACCTATCTTAGGACATGGTCGCATGTCTTAGGGCATGGTCGCTTGTCTTAGGGAAAGGTTTCCTATCTTAGGGAAAGGTCACCCTTGTCAGTTGCAGAGTCTCCTCTGTATAACCTGAACCTACAAAATGTCAAACAACAGAGAATGTGAAAATACCAGACCTGTTTGTGGGTCCTACCAAGCATGACAAAAATGTAATGCAGTGTTATTTACTAAACCTAAAAGATGTAAAAAATAAAGAGATGCAAAGGATAAATAACACAACACCACCTCAAGATTAGTCTAAGTTGATTTGAACAAAATAAAGATAAACAACATATTATACCTTGTCCAATTGATCCTTTTGGTTGGCCCTTTGATGTAGCTTGAATGTGTGCTCTTTGATGGAAAATATGATGGAAACGATGTTCAAAATGATCTAAATTGCAAGATGAATGCAACAGAAGATGTGGGTACTTGGCTAAATGTATGAGATGGATGGAATGCAAGCTTGAAGAGTGCAACAATGGAGGATGAATATGCAAGTGCTTGAGATTGCTTGAAAATTGATAGAGAGTAGAATGCTTGAATTGTGAATGTGTGTTGTAAGTAAATGAAGCAAAATATTCCATTTTAAGGGAAGAATATCTAGAGAATTCAATGGCTAGGATTTTTCCAACATGGGAAAGATGAAGGGCTATGGTGAGTTGAAGACTCACAAGCCCTCACATCTTGCCATGTGGAAGGGGAGGTGGAAAAAGGATAGATGATGTGGAGAGAGGACATGTAAGGTGGAGGTACTTGCAAGTACCTTGGGATTAGGGGAAAATCTCCTTAAAAAGGAAGTTCTTGTCCCCATATGAGAGTGATGGTGACAAGTGAAGAATTTTAGAAAGTTCTTTCTTATCATCATGGGGATGAGAGAAGTTGTTGGGAGAATAAATGTGAATTTTAAATTCACATGATTGGGGAGTACCTTGGGGATAAGACAAGGTCCTCATAAAGGAGGCCCTTGTCCCATGTGATTGATGTGACAAGTGAGAGAATTTAGAATTTTCCAACAACCTACATGGGGAAGAGAAATGCATTGAATGAATAAATGTGAATTTTTAATTCACATGGAGAAGAGGCCAAGGCTTAAAAGGGAAAGCACTTATGAAAGGTTGACTTGGAGGACATACCAAAGATGGTAAGAGGATTAGATTAAGGTTTTGCAAACAAGTGATTAAGAATATTAATGAAAGATTAGAGGCAAGTGAAAAAATATGGAGGATGTGACATTAATCCTGATTAAGGGTGTGCACATCCTAATCATGAATTAATTAAGCTAATCTAGATTAGCAGAGGTTTATGGAGGATGTGACATGTGAGGAATTAAATAAATGTCTTATTTATTTAATTCTTTGAGGAAAAGGGGGATAAAGGTTAAGGTATTTAATTATTTAACTAGATACCTTAGGGATTTACAAGACTTTAGGGGTATTAATTAAATAATAGTAATATTACTTAATTAATACAAGTAAGAGGATATTTAAACAAAAAATGATAAATTTGGACAATTGTAAGTGTCCAAATTTAGGTATCTACAAGTGTAAATTTTCTTTTCAGATCTCCATAGCTATAGGGCACCGTAGTTTTAACAGCTACTTGGTTGTTGATGAGTGGAGTTGGTTGTTGAGGGGGGTTGAACTGTAAGAACCCTTTGTTTTGCTTTCTAAATGGTTGGGAATTATTTGGATTGGAATGTTCAGGCTTGTTAGCTCATTAGAAGTGGATTTTGCATCACAACTACTAACTAAATTGTGATAATCACAAAGGGCAGTACACAAGTGCATAAAGGAGGGAAATTTCATCATGGTGAGTTTTTCTTGAAGTTTAGTTTGCAAGGTTTTGATAAAAATATTTTGAAGGTGTGGATCAGGAATCTTGACATCAATTTGAGAATAAAGTGATTGATGGCATGAAATAATCTTTTCTTCTTCGTGTTGCTTGCATCTCATCAAATCAGCCAAGGTCTTCTTTGGAGTCCTATGCACTTTAAAATAATTTACAAATTCATCAACTAGTTCATTGAATGAACGAATTGAATTATTCGATAAAGATGAGAACCATTCCAAGGCAGTGTCTTTTAGAGTCCTAGGAAGCAGTTTGGCTAGCAATTTATCATCAAGGACAAAGTCACTACATAAAGCAGTGTTACAAGCATTAACATGGTTAGAAGGATCTCCCTTCCCTCCATAATTCTCAAATCTAGGCATCTCTATTCCTTGTGGCATTGATGTTCATAAGATTTCCAAAGATAATAGGCTATTGTGAACATAATATGTGGGTGGTCCATTCTAATTTTAGTTTATGGTGGGTATTTTTTTTGTATAGATGAAACTGTTTGAAAAAGTAGGGTTATGAGGGGGTCAATGTAAGTGGTATGAGGTGGAAGGGAACGTGGTGATGGAGTGTATGTAGTGGTAGGGAAAGTGAAGGGAATTATTATAGATGGTATAGTGGAATAGGATAGAACATGTGATTCCACATAGGAATTAGGAATGCTAGCAGGAATAGTCGAGGAAGGTATCGCATTACTAACCTATTGCATTGTTGTTGTGACTTGAGGATTTTTATAAGTAGGTATGGATACTATTGTTGAGGGAGGAGGAGTGTGAGATTCTTCTTGGATAGTTTGCTGGTTGAGATGTACTAGAGGTGGAAGGAACATGTTTATGGTATATCTCAACTGTTTGTTTCATAACATCCAGGCCTTCATCGCATTCAAGCATGAAATGGATGTTTTCTATCGTAGGAATTGCAGTGGTTGAAATGTTTTCAAAACACACTTGATGTTGAAGATGTGTTAAGTCCTCATGAATGTTAATGATTTTGTCTTGCAGAATATGATCATTTTGTGTGTCAACTTGCATGTTATTGGAAGGCAAAGAGTTGCTAAAGGTAGTATCCATGCCTAGTGTACTAGTTTAAATACTAGGAGTGGAAGCTTTAGATAACCCAAGATCCACAACGAGTGTATTATCATGGGATAACATGAGTCTCAAACTTTTTCTCACTAAGGTATTAGCAATAGGACACCAAACACTCATGCAAAAGTTTCTAAATACAATGTAAACTAAGAGCAATTTAAAATGTTGATAACTAAAATTTTGGAAAGAAACACAAAAATACAATAACAGAAAATAGAAATGTAGAAAATGATCTGGAGATGACAGAAATTACAGTGCAAAATTTGAAAGTGAAATAAGTTGCCCAATGTGGCGAATTAGTCCCACTAGTGATTTTTTTAAGAATTTTCAAGAATTTTTAAATGAAATTTTATGATTTTTTAGATTTTTAGATGCAGGTATAGTATGAATATGGAGATTTTTTGAATTTTTAATGAAATTCAATGCAAAAATGTAAGCTATATGAGCTTTTCACTAATGCATTTTTTTAAACCCTAGGATGCAAATTAAACAATGCAGAACCTAATGCAATATTGATGCAAGTTATGCCTAGGATGTAAATGCACTTGAAATCAGAAGTAAAATGTTCTAAAGTCAGGTTCACCAAAATGTGGACAAAGATTTTGGCACCCTAATGCTCTCTAGCACTTCTAGGGTTTTTCACCTAAAAGGAGAGAGATGGGCCAAAATGGACAATGTCCCCACTCAAAACCAATGCAAGTATGAATAAAATATGCCTAAATGCAATGTATAAATGCATAAAATTGATAAAGGAAATGAATTATTAATGCAAAACCTAAGAAATGCAAGATTTTTTAAAACACAGTGATGTATGCATTGAAATGACCTAAGAATTCAAAAAAACAATAATAGAAATGAAATAAATATGGAGATGTACACCTAGAAACTAGAATGTGATGTAGAGAGGCTCTAGAATCCTACAAAATTTTCTATTGGAGCCAACTGGGACACTTACAGGAAGCTGGAAAACTTAGTCCTATTTTAGGGAGATTCCGCCAGAATAGGTTTTAGCCAAAAGGGTATCCAAAATTACAAAAATCGCTTTCCAGGCCTGGTAGTGGGACTAATTTACCACAGATGGTGACTTAGTCCACCTAAGAATCTCAGGAAATTCGGGGCAGGAATCTAAAGCTTTCAGTCGCACTTCTCTTCTTGATAGGTGTCTGGATATGATTCTGCAGAAATTGGGTTATAAGAGGTCTCCAAGCTTCTCTTATGGCTTTTGTTGACTTGAATGACTGTGATGAGATGACAACACCTTTTAACACCTTTCTCTTTAACAAATCTAAATACAAGACCTATAAAAACACAGACACAAAGAGGGGAAAAAGGGTTAAGGGTTAGTGAATAGGGGTTTTCCTTTGGTCAAACCCCAATTTGGTAATCAAACCCTTGAAAATGAAATGAAATAGAAAGAGAGAATGATGAATGAACAACATGCAATGCTACAACTCACTAAACTCTTGATGTAGAAATCTGAAGATATGAAAGTGGATGCTCCAATGAAGACTTGATAGTGCCTAGAATGCTTGAGGATGATTAAGTAAATGCATTAAGTAAATTAGGAGATTATAAGATGAAAAATGAGAAGAAAACCCTTTATTTATACTTGATTTTACAAAATTTCCCAAAAATAACATATCACGGGCCGACCTCAAGGTTAAGAGAATAATATCTTGCTAGAAATTTAAAATAATTTTTATTTTTGTGTCGAGTGGGACTAAGTCACCTCAGGTGGCGACTTGGTCCCACCAGGGAAATTTTACTGGGTGTCGGGAATTAAAGTGTATTTAATGATGTTTAACAGGATTATTCTCTGAAACACACTTAAGTAGGGACAAGAAGTGCATTAAAGGGTCATTCAATCATAGAAAGGGTCAAATTATTGATGGCAAGCCTAGAAAAGCATGAGAGTTTGTTACAACTCTTTACAACACTTTGAAATAAGGCTCGGTAAGTGATAAAAGGAGGTTATTTGGGTGAATTATAATGAAAAGGTCTTAGAAAAGTGTGAAAGTGGGTTACAACACTTCACAACACTTTTACAAGACATCATAGAATTCTTATTGATTCTCAAGGACCCAAGACCTAATGTGAATGTGTTGGCCACATTACAATATTAAATCAAGGTAAAATCAAGCCAAAATCACCAAGAGGGCCTAAACATGAGAAAAAGTAGAAGGGTTACTTTTTGTGTGTCCACACTTGCAAATTCGACGATTGGTATTTTTTTCAAGGGGCTTTTTTTTTTGCGGTGATGGCCAGATGGCCATCAAATTTTTTCTTGTGAATTGATGGCATCATGCTAATTTCATTCATATGGTAGCACCTTGGGCCCCTTCCTAGCCCATTTTTTCCCTAAAGGATTTTTTTTTCTTTTTGGCATAACTTGGGCATACGCTATCAAAATTGGGAAAACAAGATATCCTCAGAAAGATGGTTTCATGAAATTTCTAGTGGTGTAGATCTCATCATCATATTTCTCCATAGGTTCCTGTTATTTGCAGTCAAAGTTAAATATTTATCTTGCGCTTCTGAGCTCGTAACTTTTTGCCAGTATCTCTGATTTTTGCAATTCAAGTGGCATTGGAAAGGAATTTCAGAGCTCTTCAGATCTATTCATGCAATTTTTCTAGAATCTACCCTAGGTACATTTTATTTAGTATTTTGTGTTTTCACACTTTGCTTAATTATTTAGATCTCTTGGCACCTGGAGAGGATCTATTTACGTGAGATGACATATTGACATATTTTGACCTGCTTTATTAGTACTAAGATTTTTAGTCTCTGATTTTCTCATTTGAGTGAGTATCATGGGTTTTTTTGTTCATCCTTCTATGATCAACTTGGATAAGGATAACTATGAGTCTTGGAGAAATGGTATCTTGACACATCTCAGGTGGCTTGATATTTTTAACATTACAGTGTGATCCAGATACATGATATTTTGTTTGACTCTAAAAGTTTAAAATATTTAATTGTCCACTTATTATGTTTCACAGATTCATCATTTAATTATTTCATTTTTAACATTGTTTTGGACAATCTAAACTAGCCTGCTTATGAAGCCTACAGTTGCATTGATAATGTGATTTTCAAGTTGCCCTATTGAAGCAACAAAAACAATAGATTGACATTATCACAAACATCACATTGAAGGAGGCTAATTTCTAGCTCTCACCATGTGCAATTGCAACTAACACTATTTTCCAGGTACAAGAGTTTTCCTTTAGATGTCAAAATAATAAATATAGAACCATCCATGTAGACAAAGTTGCATATAGTTGTGTAATTTGTATCTAACTCAAATGAAAAGACGAGAAACATTTTTTGTCATTTCTTTTTGACAATCTATAGTTTCTCAAAACTACCCTACCAATGCTTGGTAGGAACTATGTTGCACTATAGCTCTTGTTATTTATTTATTTTATTCCATGTGAGGGATGTGACAAATTACTTTATACAATAGAATGAAAATAAAAGAGAATAAATCATTTATATAACAAAATTAAAAAATATATATTTATTAATACAATTTAATACATCTTATAAATTATTTTTACATTAAAAATAAAAACAATCATTGTAACCATTAAATCTCGTCATCTTAATAAAAGAAAGTATGCATAATGTCTTTACAACCAAAACTGAAAAAATAATAATCTTAATTAAAACATAAGAATGATAGTTTCATTTGACTTGAATAACATATGATATGTTTTTATTAATAAAAGAACATCAAGTGCTTTCATTATATGGATTTTAGTTTAAAACATTTTTTTTTTTCAATTGATTGAATTTAACATAATTTGCATTTCTTTTTTCTTTATATTTATTGAAATACAATTCCAACACATATTAAAATATCAAAATTTAATTAGAGCAAGGTAGAGAGAGGAGGAGAGAGATAGAGGGGACAAGAGAGAGAGAAGTGACAAGGGGAGGTGAGGAGAATTGAAATGAGTTAGATTGAATGAGAGGAAGAGAGAAGAAAACAAAAGAATATAGGGGAGAGGACCCAATACCTAGCATGTTTCAATAGTTGTGATAGTAATTGTTTATATAATGCCCAATATTTTTATCAATATCGGACCAATAGTTGTGACTTTAAAGTTGTTAGTGTTGATGATGACTACCCATAATTAAAAAAATGTATTCCTTTGATCTAAAAAGCAACCAATCATGTGATTCCACATTAGCGCTCAATAAAACATGTTGTGAATGCACAAGTATTGGTCTCACTTTTTTTTTGGGCCTTTTTGGATACCTTGACAAAAAGCATGTTGATGTGGCATCATATTTGAGGATGTGGCCCTGAAATCTTAGTTATAAGCAGGGGACTTGCCAAGTAAGCTGCTGTAAAAAAATGTGAGTGATTTGAAATTTCCACGTAGGCTAACTAGAAGTGTGAAGTTAAGGTGCACAATTACTGGGTCCTCTTCCCTAGAAAAAGGATGGAGGAAGAAAGAAAGATATAAAGCAAAAGAGAAATAGGGATAGATAGAATAAGAAAAGATAGCAAGAATAAGAAATGAACATAAAAAGAGAGATAATAGAAAAGAAGAGAAGATGCAAGGTGAGAGAAAGATTGAGTGAGAAAAAAACTAGAAAGAAAGATAGAGGAGAAAAGAGAGATAAAGAAATAAAGAAGATTAAAACTCATGATTCACTTTAGCAACTCTATGAAATACCCATCACAAAAAGATACGTTCCTAGTTTTATAAATAGAGACTCATATTTTAAACTAAAAATTATTTCAATCCTCCATCATACCGAAAATTTGGCTGGAAGATGAACAACCCATAGTTCTGGTCATTTCTAAGCTCACACAACTAGATCTCGCGATTCAGAATCCGGGACAACATCCGTTGTTTATCAATACAAACTTTACAAACAATAACGAAATAAATTATATCTACAACAGCTCTCGAAACCACAAGCTACTTGGGCTGTATCGTGCCGGGCACCTGATAAGCCCCACTATATTCAAACATGCTTTTACGTTCCTCTTTCCCTTGCCCTGGCAGAATCATGGAAGTGTCTTCCTCATCCTCACCGTACAACTTACGAATCCCTTTTACACCTGTAGGGCCACTTTGTGGGCTGTCTTTAATGGAAGGACGGGAGTCCTGCATGTCTACAATGGATTCCAGTTCCTTCACCACTTCCCTCATGGTGGGTCTTTCGGCGCCTGGTTCCTTAAGGCAGCTCAAGGCCAAACCTAAGAACTCCCCAAACCCTGTAAGGTTGTCTTGTCTTAATACAGGGTCCATTAACTCCTCTTGCAGGCATGCTATACCCCTATTTTCCAAGGCATTGTTAACCAGTACAACTATGTATTTCCCTCCTTCAATGGGGAGGCGTGCTGTAATCAGCTCCAGCAAAACAATACCAAAACTGTACACATCGCTTTTCGTACTGAGCTGCTGGGTCGTGTAGTATTCCGGATCCAAGTATCCCTGCACCAAATATAATAACACTATGTGTCAGTAATAGTTTTCAAATTGGCAAGTTTGACTGATGTTATTTTGGCCCCTGTTTTATGGCCCCTGGGAGACAGAGTTGAGTGCTTGTCCTGTTCACTCTAAGCTACTTGTACTTCCATAGCTCTCTTGACCAATTTTGCTCTTTTGTGGATGTTAATAGCCTAGTCGTTTGAGGAAATTGCTGCAATTTTTATTCTTTCCTTGAAGTTTTACTGACTGATTAATGGTTAATTCATAATTTGAAGGCATACAATACCAGTGTTCCTTTGACTTGAGTTGAGACGTGGCTTTTGCCTCCAGCATCCACGCCTCCATCGGCAACAAGCTTGGACAGACCAAAATCTGCAACCTTGGCATTTAGATTCTCATCCAGCAAAATGTTACAAGACTTGACATCTCTGTGTATAATGGGTAGATTGGCAAGCTCATGCAGATAGTTCAATCCCTTGGCAGAACCCAGGGCTATTTGTAGCCTTCTTGCCCAGTCCAGTGTAAATTCACCTGATATTGAAAGAATGGTTTTAACTCCGTCTTTTAGAGATATGGGCTAAGAACACAAATCTAAAATACATTTTTCTTTTGAAAAGTTTCTCATACAACTAAATTGTGATCTAGAAATCAGTTCTACTTACAAAATTTCATTATTCAAAATATAAAAGCAATATATAAAATGATTAAAATGGTATGCAGTATTGCTCTAATCCTCATCTCAAAAACTTTATAGAACCATGCTCTGATATTCTAGCATGGCCTCACAAGAACTATCCACTTGTATAGCAGGTAAGCTTGACATTCTCTGTATTGACTATTGAGTGATGCAGAGCATGCATTCGAGAAAACCAGATAGAGTTACAAGTATGAGCATGTGGATGGGAAATTCAATTAATTTTAGTTTAGTTACAATCAATTCACAAAAAGACCGTTCATTACAAAGAGAGGCGAATTCACTGACACCTACTTCAATTACTTGCAAAGTTGAAATTTGAAAACATAGTTACAGCAGGGAAAATGAAGGGCTCGTTTTTTCCTATATTTTTGAATCGGGGATGTTTGAAATGGTTGATGTGGAAATGCTGGGTAATAGGTTTATAGAAATATCCCCTTGTGGTAAAGCTTGAGAGCAGTTTTACAGATTTTTAATTTTCTGCAATAAAGTCAGTTCAGCCAATGGTTTTAATGTCTATCAGCTTTATATAATAGTCTATTGATGGTAAAATCCATAGTTTTTCTCCTATGTTGTATTAAGGGTTCTGCTGCGGGCTCTTCAGATGCTCCATTGCAAGACTGTCATGTACATTTGATTTTTGTACGTGGTTTTCGTACTGCACTAATGCTATTATTTAAGAAAAACAACCCTTTTCTAATTATAGAAATGGGTATAAGGTTTTACCAACGAGATTTGGGTATAAGGTTTTACCAATGAGATTTTCTCTAAGAGTTCCATTGGGCATATACTCGTATATCAGCATCTGTTCTCCTTCCTCGGTACAAAAACCAATCAGCCCCACCAAGTTTTTATGGTGAACCCTGGACAAGAGCTCAATCTCATTTTTGAACTCGCCTCCGCACTGCAATGACCGCTGGTGAGCTCTCTTTATAGCCACCATTTCACCTTCTGGCAACAGTGCCTTATATACCTGCAAAAAATGAAGGAATGACAAGCCTCTTTTCCAGCAAAATTGTTAAAAACATATGCATATAGCTTAAACCTATTTCAAACCATAATCGAACACACATCAAAATCCCCCACAGAATCACATATATTACAACTCTGTATCTGCAATGTGCATACCCTTCCATATCCTCCTGAGCCAATTTCATTACTCTCAGAGAAATTATTTGTAGCCTCCTTTATCTCAGCAAAAGAAAACCATCTGGCGCCTTTCAGTTTAGGGGTGTTTTCACCACCCATGCTACTGGCTCCCCATGAGGCTGCAACAATTAAAATAAAAGCTGACTATGAAACCAATTGAGCAAATACATTATATATGTTTGGAATAACTACATGTAATTTTAATCCTCCTTGGCTAACTGATGAGTTGGTGAATTAAACAATTTTATCAGGAGTTCTAAGGGCATGCCGAAGAAAGGAATGAGAATGAAACCCAGAAATTCTTTTTTGAAATTGAACCTGGACATGCTCAAGCCTCAACTCAAACCCAAACATATTGAAAATTCTCCAGTAGAGGTTAGACATTAATCTGTGCCTAATTGCAGGAGGAATCATCTCAACAAAGGTATGTATACTGAAGAAAATTAAGAGAACAGCTCGAAAGAATACCATACCAAAGGGTCTGTGGATTTTAATGGCCCTCTCCGCTCTTTTCTTTTGCCATAGTGCATAAAGTCCTATTATTATAACCACAAGAGCCAAGACAAATGCTCCAAAAGCTATTCCGACAATTACCCCTAAACTTAGACCTTTGCTAGATTCTTCAGCCCCTGCAATCAGTCAAACAAGCAATTTGGTCACTTACAGTCTCTTACTATGGTCCATTATAAATAGGGTCTATGAGTATTTAACCCAGCTTGAAATTCAATTCGTTTTTTTTACCGATCATATATGTAGTTGCTATAAAGAAAAATGGCCCGAATTCCACTGGAGGTTTATAAATTTGTTTGCTTAGATTGAAACCAATCTGAGTAACCTCTGACAGGGTTAAAAACTTAGTATCCACTGGGAAAAACTGCACTGATATAATCAGATAGTCGGTGCTGTCAAAATGGAAGCAACAAAGATGCACTGCATCTACAGCCAACTTGGTCTTAAGACTAACCTCCAAGCTTTTGAATCTCTCTGTATCTTTCAGATCTGAAAATGAAGGAGCCCTAAATTTCAATACGCCCTCATAGGGTTTTTGACACTTGCATGTCCTAGGATTGGGCTTCAAGTTTCCAGAGCATTTTATGTCCCCACATTGTAACATATTTGTTTCATAGCTTTCCTCTGAGTCAATGGGTTGGCATAATTCAGTGCTTGAAAGACTTGTTCCTGGGTTACAAGCTGGGTTTCCTGCAATCCTGTAAATTAAACAGAGGTAATCAGCACGATTTTTAATTTTTTCTCTCCACGTGAATAGGGAAGAGTCTTTATGTGGTCGTAAGGAACTCCATAATTGGTGTATCAACAAGAACAAAAGTCAGGAGGAAATTTATTTATACCTGTATCTTATAAGTTCTTGCAGGATGCCAATTAAAATACCACTCACCATAAAGCAGCTGTATTGCCTTGAACATCAGCTCCAGTTAAATCGTTATTTCTAAGGTCTATCCATTGCACTTCCTTTGAATTACTGATACCAATTTTCACTATTCCATTCAACTGGTTGTTTTTCATTCTCACTGTTTCAAGTGCTGGCAGATTGAAAATTGTTGAAGAAATTTGTCCAGCTATACTGCAATTATCCATGACTCTGAAACAACCAAACAAATGATTAGACTATTCATCTAGATTTGTTTCGCTTCTAACCCAAATGAAATTGGAATTTTGAATAACTTACATGGTGGTCAGTTCTTGTAAATTGATTAACCAAGGAGGGAATTTGAGTTGATTGTAAGAATTGTTGCTCAAGTCTCTGGGAATCAAATAAATTAGAGATGTTGCAATAGTAAAATAATTTCATAAATATAATTGTCTTAATTATATCACTTACATGTAATGGAGTTTAATTAGAGCAGATAAATTTGGAACGTCGCCATTTAGTCTGTTATTTGATAGATTCCTAAAAGCAACACAATGATTCATTTTAGTATTTTTCAGTCAATAATAATAACCAATTTACAATGATATGAAGAATCTTATATCATTATCATATACATGAAAATTTTAAAATATACATATTAAAAAAACTAAAATTATAAAGTAACTATTACATAATAAAAATATATAAAATGACTCTTAAAAAAAAATCATCTATAAAATGACTAAAATATATAAAATAACTAAAATTATAAAGTAGCTCTTCCTTGAGTGAGATCTATGCCTTCTCCCAAGTCCTACATAAATATTTCATATAAGCCTTAACAAGTGGTTTCTAAACCATGAAACTCTTTCACAAAGAGCTTGCCTTTAATTACTATTTATTAAATACAAGTATTTCTCCCTTTCAAAATAGTTTTCATAAATATTCATTAATATCCATTCTATTCAAATAATCATTTTATTTTTATTTTTTTAATATCCCCCTCTAATGCTTTCATAACTTTCTTAATTCAATTTGGAGAAAATGTTTCATAACAAAATAAAACCTATTCTAAAAGGATTCTCTCTACTTAAATGTAACTCACCCAACAAAAAAGAGGATATTAGAGGCTCTCTCCTTGTGGACAATGTGGGGTTCTATGTGAAGTTTTGGGGTCCCGATTTCAACCAACTCATATGTACCATAACAAAACTCCTAATTTGGATCAATTATATACTTTACCCTCAACATATAAAGATTTGAGTACCATCACAAAGATAGGAAAATCATTTAGATCCTTAATCAAGATGGATGGTGGACATTAGAATGCCGATGCATAGATGTATGCAAGAACTTGTGTCATGATAAACTTGGAAAGCTTGACACCACCAAAGATAAAATTTGTAACAAAACTAGGGTCATGGCTACAAGCTTCATTAAAGTGGAAAGAGTAGGTTAGTTAAGTGTAATACATGTCATCTCTCTGGGCATACAATGGAGGATTAAAATAATGAAGTGATCTAAAATCAACATGGAATTAGGGATCAAACTTGTCTAGGGAATATATTCCAAGTAACACATTAAGTGGGGAAAATTCTACAACATTTAAATACCTAGATTTGAAGGTCCTAGATAACATTGTAGCTAAAAAAAACCCTCCCAATGGATTCTCTATCCAAATATTGTGTCTATCCTCTAAACATGTGATAACTAAGCATATTGCTCGGATAGTCAAAGATGACATGAGGGTCTTGTTCTAAAAGGACTCTTGAAACAAATACCCAACTCTCAAGGAAATCCCAAACATAGATGAAGCAATGAAAATATTGGAATTGAATTAGGGTTGAAGAGTGTGTGATTGTCTTTTGAAAAATGAAAGAGAAGGAAGTAAAAAGTGACATTGGAAGACAGTTGCAAGGTCTAAATTTCCCAAAAGAATAAGTGGACAACATTGAAAAAGAGTTAGCAATTAAAACTGTATCAAACTGTGCAGTTTGAATGTCTTAAAATAACAAAAGTAAAACATTGTAAAAAGTTAATAGTTAAAAATATTTTCATCATTCTAGAGAGGATTTTATCATTGTGCAAAGATTAGCCAGGAAATTATGATGTCAAAATAGGATATAATTTGGAAGAAGTTAAACCAAAAAGGAGGGTTGGACAACACACTTGCGTTGCCATAAAAACTATTTTCCCATAGTTAAGGCACTCACATTGGTAGTGCCTTATAAAAAATAATCTTATAACTAAGAAATTATGAAGATTGGGTTTAAGAGGTCATCAAGGTGTGTAATGTATAAACAAGTAGAAAAATCCATTGATCACCTATTATTGAATTGCAAATTTGTAGACACATTCTAGTAGTGGATTGACAAGAAACTAAATTGGGCTGCCCCCTACCTCAATACAATTTTATCTTTATTCTCTATGTGGTTGATTCTCTATAAAATGACCACCTTGTCTAAAATTCAGATACCAAGCCCCTCAATGATCTTATGAGAGATCTAAAAGGAAAGAAACAAACATATGTTTCAAGATAAATAAATGTTGATATGTAGCTTCCTAATCAAATTGGAGAATACAATCAAGCAAATAGTTAAAATATAGAAAAAAAATACAATTTAAAAAATAGTTCTTTCACTTCCTAGGATAATGAGATAGTGAAGAATTGGAAAGGCCTTAAGGTACCCTATATTCAAGGGGTTGTTGGGGGTAACTTGCCATGTAAAATCCTAGGCAAGGAATAAAGTGGACCCCCCTCCCAAAGCCTAGTTCAAACTCTATTTTGATGAAACATGAAGAGGTAACTTGTTCTTATTAGGAGTTGGTTGTATAATCAAGGACCACAAAGGGATGCTGATCAAAATAGCATAAAAAATATTATGTCTAACAGCAATAATGAGATAGAAACATAGGCTCTCTTCTAAGGGCTTCAAACTTGTGATCATTACAAAGTCAAATAGGTGCACATTGAGGGGGATATGATGGTTATTATAAATTCTATAAGAAGAATCTAGCTTCACTAAATTGGAAAATAAACAATTTTCTTTTTAAAATGACGCTTCCTCAAATTCCCTTCACTTTTAGGCATTTTTATATGAAGATCAATGGTGTTGCAAATTCTTCAAGGCCAACTTGGTATTAGAATTTGAAGGTAGATTGTATAACTTGGATAATTCCACACTCATATGGTAAAAATTGGTGCTAAACATAATTTATAACACTCCTTGTGCAAATAGAAAGGCAATATCATTAGAAGGTGACAAGATTATGGTAGGCACAAGCAAGGCTAGCATAAGGAGTCCTGCAAAGAATGAATGCCAAGCATATGAAACATGATGGTAAGGAGTTTGGACCTCTCCTATTTGTGAACATTGAATGCATTATGTTCTTTTGTTTCTAGGTAGGGTTATTGTAGAGAGATTACAAAATGGATACTATATTGTGTAAGTAGTAAAAAAATGGAAAATAACATTTCTAAGGGAGATTTTGACCTCACACCCTAGAAGATTTTCAAGGTGCATGTGGTGATAATGCTACATGTCATTAAGGTCACTCTTAGTGAGATTTTTTCTCATATGGAATCACAGATATACTGTTAAGATTGACATATTTTCTAAGTTTGTCATAGTATTTGTTTAAATTGAAGAAACAAAATAAATTATAAGGTTTGTCTTAAAATCCTTAATTAGTCTACGATGGTGATGCAAGTCTAGGTTATTCTTGATGATATTGTGATGAGCTATGGCTACTAGCTTGGCATGAGTGTCTAGCCCATTCTCAGTACTATTTCAACTTATCCATGGATATCATTTGTAGTTTTTGTAATTGATCCATAAATACAATTCATGAAAATATAATTATAAAACTTCCCTTCAATCTTTTTAGTAGATTTTTAATTTTTTAAAAATTATAATAATCTGTCAACAAAAAATTATAATTACAAATTCTTAGATAAAAGAATATCTTTAAATTATTTGTTTAAACTGTTTAATATTTATTTTAAAATATATTATTGAGCTACACAAAAATTAAATCCTTACTAACTTTGTTAGCCTCCTCTACATCAAAATTTATGTATGGACTTCATAGACTTGCTCTGTTTTATAATTAAATAAACTCCAATATAAAAATCTTCGCCCTTACCATAAATTTATCAATCAAGTGAAAATAACTCAATAAAATACTAAAATTAAATGCTTTGATTTAGGAAATATAACGAGAAACTTACATTCTATCTTTTCAAATAAGCTATTTCATGCTCTAAATCGCATATCCCACACCAAAATTCAGTCAGTGAAGAGGTAAAAAAAAGGACAAGTTTCTTACAGTTCTTCAAGGTTCGTTAGGTTGTTGACGTTGGGGGCAATTGGACCTGTTATCTGGTTTCTGTCCAGCCTCCTGTTTCCCAAAAAATATTACCAAAAAAAACACAAATTAAACAGGCATCAATCAATTTCTTGTCTTTGAAACAACCCTCAAAATCTTAAACAGGGCATATCAAGAGAACACACAGTTAAAGTGTTGATACTCACACCACTGTCAAACTGTCTACGAGTCCCAAAGTAGTGGGGATTTCTCCTTCAAACCCATTACTGTCAAATAGTCTGCAGATGATAATAAACAGTAACACAGTCAATATCTATATCACATGCTCAAGATCATGACAGATGAGGACTATGACCAATATTTCTCACTCACACATGAAGCAGATCCATATTCTCGCTGAAGATTTCAGGTGGAATGGTGCCTGACAGATTGTTTTGATTGAAATGGCTACAAAAACCACAAACAATACCTTATTATTCCATTCCTATGACATCAAAACTCATACTAACTAAATTGTTGCATCTTATTACTTACAAGTGTTGTGCATTAACAAGTTTGTCTAACCCAGATTGAGTGGCACTGGAGACGGGAATGAAGGCCAGAGGCAGAGGAAAATTCACGCACAATAAAATTTAAAACATAAAATATTATTTTCAACACACAGAGCTGCTGCTCGTAATTTTCTGTTTGCTCACATTCACCTTCTTCTTCTCATTCTCCTTAAGTCAAAAGTAAATTACAATTACAAAATATATGCTGCAGGTAAAAAGTCACGTGAAAGATTTTCACGGATGAGAAAGCCCGAAAATTACAATTTAAATTCAAAATCACCTAACTAATTTTTCCCCCGTCAAAATGCATTTAATACAATGTCCTTTTCATAATATTCAAACTTAAATATTAATTCCCTGGTGGCGGTTTATAGTTCCTTATCGCGTAAAATCTTGATTTTTATATTGTTAGTTGTTGACCCTGCGTTAAAAATAAAACAAGCTTTTACATCTCCCGTGATATCGCGATGAATATTTTATTGATTGCTATATAGCGGGCATTGGCTGGAGGACGGCAGGCGGTTGAGATAAAACAAAAAGACTACGGAAGTCTCCCGCGGTATCGCAATGGCTAATTTATTGATTGCGATATAGCGGGCAGTGGTTGGCGGGGACGGCAGCAGTTAGGGTTAATATTCCAACACTCCCCCTTAAGCATAACTGCGCTGTCCACCATGCCCAATCTGTTCCTTTGAAAAATAAAATTATCTCTTCCCAGCGGCTTTGTAAAAATATCTGCACTTTGTTCTTCTGATCTGCAAAATTCTAAAAATATATCACCATTGTTAATTAATTCTCTGATAAAATGATACCTAGTATCAATATGCTTGCTTCTTTTATGAAAGACTGGATTCTTCGAAAGAGCTATGGCTGAATTGTTATCACAGTAAATTTTTGTTGCCTCCAATTGTTCATTTTGCAATTCTTTCAAAATTCTTCTCATCCAAACTGCTTGACATGCTGCACTTGTGGCTGCCACATACTCTGCTTCAGCTAATGAAAGACAAACTATTGGCTGCTTCTTTGAAGACCATGAGACAACTCCAGTCCCAAAATTAAATACATAACTAGACGTGCTTTTTCTATCATCAATGCTGCCAGCACAGTCACTGTCTGTGTATCCTATGAGTTTGAACTTATCTGAACTTGAATACTTAATACCAAAATTCCTTGTTCCACTTACATACCTTAAAATTCTTTTCCCTGCTTTCCAATGGGTGTCTTTTGGTGTTTCCATAAACCTTGAAATCAAACTTACTCCATACATAATGTCTGGCCTTGTGGCTGTGAGATACATGAGACTTCCAACAAGCCTCTTAAACAAAGTTGGATCAACATTAGACCCTCTATCATCCTTGCTTAGTTTCAGACCTGTCACTGTAGGTGTTGGTGCTGGTTTGCACTTCATCATATTAAACCTCTTCAAAATGTATTTGCATATTTTGACTATGAAATAAAAATACCATTTTCATTTTGATTCACTTCAATGCCTAAAAAATACTTCATCAGACCTAAGTCTGTCGTTTCAAATTCTTTCTTCATGTCTGCCTTGAACAGATCAATTGACAAATTGCCAGTGAAAATTAAATCATCCACATATAAGCATACTATCAATATTTCACCTTCTTCATTCATTTTTGTATACAGTGTGGGCTCACTGCTACATCTATTAAATCCATTCATCAAAAGATAACTGTCTATTCTGCTATACCAAGCTCTTGGGGCTTGCTTCAATCCATACAGTGCCTTTTTCAATTTGTAAACTTTATCTTCTTGACCCAGAATTTCATACCCAGGTGGCTGATCCACATAAACTTCTTCTTCTAAATAACCATTTAAAAAAGCTGACTTTACATCCATTTGAGATACAGACCACTTATTCTGAGCTGCTAAGGCTAAAATCATTCTTATAGTATCCAATCGTGCTACAGGTGCAAATGTTTCATTGTAGTCAATTCCGGGCTGTTGTGAATAGCCCTTTACAACCAATCTTGCTTTAAGCTTCTGAACTTCATCTTTTTCATTCAATTTAGTTTTATAAATCCATTTCACTCCAATGACATCTTTGTCTTTTGGAAGACTGACTAGTTCCCATGTCTGATTCTTTTCAATTGCTTCAATCTTTTCATCCATAGCACTTACCCATTTATCATCTTTGACTGCATCTTCAAAATGAATTGGATCTTCTATTTGAGAATAAAATGTACAAAGAGAAATCTGATCTGAATTATTCTCACCTTCATTTTACTCATATATATCTCTTATGCTTTTGATTTTCTGTCTTCTCAGACTTGCCAATGTAGGATTTGACATATCACTTGAACTTGTGGAATGTGGACCAGATGGTCCTGCTATAGATGGTGTTTGTTGTCCTCTTGTTGGACTGCTTCCTTGAATGATTGAGGCTGTCCTTATAGTCGATGCTGGTGTCACTTGTGGACCACTTTGCTGAGCTTGAATGGGAGTGGTAGGAGTCACAATAGTTGGAATATTTGTTGATGCTGAAACTTCATTCTCCTCTTGAGGTATACTGGCTGAAATATTGACTATCTTCTCTATACTTCCATCCCATGCTTCATCTTCTACAAATTGTACATCTCTGCTGATTATAACTTTCTTTGTTGTTGGATTATAGAGCTTATAAGCTTTGGATTCTTCACTGTATCCAACAAATATACATTTTTCTCCTTTGTTATCTAGCTTCCTTCTCAATTCATCAGGCACATGTGCATATGCTACACATCCAAATACTCTCATGTGAGTAACACTGTGTTTTCTTCCTGTCCATGCTTCTTCAGGTACCATATTCATAACACTTTTTGTTGGACACCTATTCATTATATAGGCTGCACAAGAAATTGCTTCTGCCCAATATTTATTTGACAAATGTTTGGCTTTCAACATACTTCTAGCCATTTCCATGATTGTTCTGTTTTTCCTTTCAGCTACTCCATTTTGTTGAGGTGTGTATCTAGTTGTGAATTGCTTGTGAATTCCATGATCCTTACAAAAATTAAAAAACTCTCTTGAAATATATTCACCACCTCTATCTGTTCTCAACACTTTAATATAATAACCACTCTGTTTTTCAACCAAATTCTTGAACTGACGAAACAGATCAAACACTTCATTTTTCTGCTTTAGAAAATAGACCCATGTTTTTCTTGAATAATCATCAATGAATGTCAGAAAATAAAAACTACCACCTATTGAAGGTGTTTGCATTGGTCCACACAAATCTGAATGTATAATTTCCAAAGGAGTTTTTGCTCTAGTTGACTTTTCTCTTTATGTTGTTTTCCTAAAATGCACCCTTCACATACCCTTTCTGGTTTTTCTATTAAAGGTAGTCCTTGACCATGCCTTTCCTATGAAGTAAATTTAAACCTCCAAAGTTGAGATGACCAAATCTTAGGTGCCATAACCAGTTTTCATCTTTTATCTCAGCTTGAAAGATTGTCTGCACTACTGTTGTAGTTTCTTCTCTACCCACTTGTGAATTCATTAAGTGTTGTGCTTGAGCATAATTTATATTCAATTTGGCCTTATCTTTAAGGGAAACATTCTGTTGTTTGTCATTATGACTTTTGCAATAAGTCTGGTTGCTTGGTATTTGTCTAAAATTATGCAATGACATTCTTGAAGGTTACTTATACCCTTTTTGAACTAGTTGCCCTACACTCATTAAGTTATGTTTCAGACCAGGCACAAAATACACATCTGAAATATACTTTTTCTCCCCCTGTTTAGTTAGAATATTGACATCTCCTTTTCCTTTGACTGACACTTTGTTGTCATTACCCAATGTAACATCAGACTTTACATTCTCATTTAAACTTGAAAACATTTCTAGATTCCCTATCATATGATTGCTACAGCCTGAATCTAAAAACCATACATCTTTTTCATTTGCTTGAGCAACATTATAAGCTAAAAACATTGTTCTTTTATCTGAATCCTGATTTTGACCTTCTCTTGAAAAATTTGCATTTTGTCTATTATTATCATACTGCTTCTTTCTACACTCATTCATATAATGCCCATATTTTTTACAATAGTGACATTGGACTTGAGATTTCTCATACCTTTGATTTTGTGACTGATTCTGTGTTGGTTTTGGCTTGAGCCTTGATTGCTGCATCTTCCACTTGAGCTTGATAAACTGTATCTTTCACCTCTGTAAGAGTTTCTTCCTCTTCCTCTTGATCTACCTCTACCTCTTCCTTGACTGACTGAAGCCTGAGTTTTGAAAGCATGCTCCAGTGATGTATCTGCTGACCTTTTCAACCTTTGTTCATGAGAAATTAGAGATGCATACAGCTCATCAACTGAGAACTGTGAGAGATCCTTTGTCTCCTCTATAGCAACTACAACCGGTAGAAATTTTGTGGGCAAACTCCTTAAAATCTTTTCAACAACTCTGGTATCTTCTAGATTCTCTCCATGAGACCTAATTTGATTAACCACCCCAATGACTTGGGTGTAGAATGAATCTACAGATTCATTGTCCTTCATACATATTGTTTCAAAATCTCTTCTCAAGCATTTGTAGCTTTGCTGTTTTAACTTTTTGCCATGCCTTGATAGGCTGTTTGAAGTATGTCCCATGCTTGTTTGGACTTTGTTGCTGCTGAAATCCTTGGAAAAATGCTCTCATGTACAGCTTGAAACAGATAAAATAAAGCCTTTGAATCTTTCTTCCTTGTGTCTTTTAATAAGTCTTTCTCTGCTTGTGTTAAAGCATTGTATGCTACTGCATCTGCTGGCTCCGGAAATCCATTCTCTACTAAATCCCATATATCCTGTGAGCTAAATAGTGCTTTCATTGTAATTGACCAGTACTCATAATTCTTCCCATTAAACTGTGGAATTTGTGGGTTTGTCAAGCTTGTGCTTGCTACCATTTTTGAAATTTACCCAGATAATCTGCTTTGATCAAATTGACTCTGATAATCAAACTTGCTCTGATACTCAAAATTGCTCTGATACTCGAACTTGCTCTGATACCACGTGAAGGCCAGAGGCAGAGGAAAATTCACGCACAGTAAAATTTAAAACATAAAATATTATTTTCAACACACAGAGCTGCTACTCGTAATTTTCTGTTTGCTCACATTCACCTTCTTCTTCTCATTCTCCTTAAGTCAAAAGTAAATTACAATTACAAAATATATGCTGCAGGTAAAAAGTCACGTGAAAGATTTTCATGGATGAGAAAGCCCGAAAATTACAATTTAAATTCAAAATCACCTAACTAATTTTTCCCCCGTCAAAATGCATTTAATACAATGTCCTTTTCATAATATTCAAACTTAAATATTAATTCCCTGGCGGTGGCGGCTTTCTCCATAGTTCCCCGCGGTATCGCGATGGTTAAAATCTTGATTGCGATATTGCGGGCAGCGGTTAGTTGACGGCCCGGTAAACTGCGGCGGTTAAAAATAAAACAAGCTTTTACTGAGTCTCCCGTGATATCGCGATGAATATTTTATTGATTGTGATATAGCGGGCATTGGCTGGAGTGACGTCAGGCGGTTGAGATAAAACAAAAAGACTACAGAAGTCTCCTGCGGTATCGCAATGGCTAATTTATTGATTGCGATATAGCGGGCAGTGGTTGGAGGGGACGGCGGCAGTTAGGGTTAATATTCCAATAGGGAAGACTCCCAATAAGTTGATTGTCTGCAATGTCAAGCCATTCCAGATTAGTCAACTTACCCAGAGTAGCAGGAATTGGGCCTGTAAACTTATTCGAATTCAAAGCCCTGACAAAAACAAATAGTATATTAGTAAACTTTCATGTTTCTGGCTATGCTTTCTAGATTAGATGTCCAAAGTATTACTTAATGACATATATGGAAAAGTGAAGTATAATCTTACAAAAAACTGAGATTAGTTAGCTTCCCCAATTCACTTGGTAGGTTTTCATTGAAATTGCACCCAATCACTATCTTGTGGGTAATAGAAATGTATTAGTCATCATAAATAGAACTCTGCAATTTAATCTTGTTATGAAACCAAATATAATTTACAGGATGCTGGGCTTGATTGTCTTAAATGTAAAACTCACAGAATTTTCAAGGAAACCAAGTTTCCTATACTGTTTGGAAGTTTTCCGGTCAAGTCTTTGTTGTAGGATAAATCCCTGAAATGTTCATATTAACAGGCTAAAAGGTAAAAACAAATCAAACTAGAGATCCCTGTGATAATGATTACTTCTGTTATTTACAGTATTCAATGTATTTAGTCTGTAATTAACTTACAGAAGCTGAAGTGCAGTCAAAGAGCCAATTTTATCTGAGAGAGCTCCCTTAAGCCCCACGCTTGATAATTTTCTGTACATGAATGAATACATATGTGATAGCACTGAAAATATGATATACAGGCAGGTATGCTTTCTCATTGAAATCTAAACTTTCAAAATATTTTATGTATTATATTTTGTGGGGTTAAATAAAAAAATGTGTACAAAACAATAGCAATTGATTAAGGAATGAAATTTTGGGAATTTTGGTATGAAGAGATTTAGAATAATTTTAAATAGTTATTAATGTGGAGAAATATTTTATAAGGAATATAATGTTATTTTTTATCTTAAATTGTTTAATATGGATATTATTTTCTAAATAAAAATACATACAAATATGAGAACATTATTTATTTTTATTATATATAAGATAAATTTTTTAGAATGTTTGTCTACAAATGCATATAGGCTGTGACATAGAGTAATATTAAAATCAACATAAACTTGATTATAATAGTTATTCTTCTCATCTTCAAAGTGTATAAAGAGAGAATGAAAATAAAACACAAGAGAATTATTAGAAATGTGAACATATTTTGAATTTATTAAATGGAACTTAAAGGTGTGTAATTTTTTGGTGGGATAGAGGGAGAAATTATTTACATTTAACAATTATTTTGGTCAATAGAGTAGCATAAATTTTATACAAAGTTGTTTCAAATGTTCTAGTGTAATAATTATGAATTATTTTTAAGAAAATATTTTGATTTGTAAATTTCAAATAATTTCCTTTTAATTTTTAATTATAGTTGAAAAATAGATGAACACATGTTTGAGTAAAGATATATATCCTCCACAATTAACCAAATTAAAAATATAAAAGAAAAAGCATTAATAATATTCTGAAATTAAACTATAATTTTTAGATGTATATATAAATAATATTTATTATTTCAAAATTAAATAATTATAAAAGTAAAATTTTAAAAATTATTACTATTTCATAATTAATATATATGAGCAATTATTTAAAGAAAAATTAGTAGATGTTAGGAAAATCAATCATTTTAATTTTAATTTTTTTTAAAAAGGGGTAAACTTTTTATTGAAAATCAGAATAAAGCATTACATAGTAGCAAAGGGCCAAAGCCCCAGGAACCAACAGAAACCACCAGAAAAGCTAGGAACAAAATCACCCTTCCCCAATACCACTCCCATCCTCAGTAAGAATCCTCTCCAAATCTTGACATAACTCATAGGAAACTTGCTCCCACCCATCAATCTTCCCACCATCTATATTCTCTGACGCCCATTTGGCCAAACAATCAGCTACCCTATTCCATTCCCTTGGAATATGGACAAAAGATACTGACTCCATCAAAGAGCTAACCTGTAATATCTGCTACACCATCATAGCCAACTGCCATCTAACATCAGAAATCTTTTTTTCATGAAGTAAATTGACCAAGACCTAAGAATCAGACTCACAAATAACCTTACACCACCCTAAAGCATACACCCGCTTCAAGGCATAGAGGATAGCCAAGCCTTCCATTATGTTGACAGTCTATATCCCTTCATTACCAGAAAAAAGAAATACCACCGATCCTGAAGAATCCCTACCAACCCCGCCAATCCCAATGGGTCCAGGATTTCCCCTAGATGAGTCATCTGTATTAATCTTCAGAAAGCCAGCTGGAGGGGGAAACCAACTCCCCACCCTTTGAATTTTTTTCTTCACACGCCTACCTCTCCTGATGTACGTAGATGCCAAAGATAGCCCTTGAATGCCCAACTGATCAACCATCTCAGCATCTCATTTCTCTAATGGTAGCACAATCTCACCTTTAGCTTCAACTGTCTCCTGGATCATTCCCACAATTCTAAACCAAACTTCTTGAATCACTAATTTTTCACCCCAAAAGATTCTTCGATTCCTTTCCAACCAAACTTGCCAAAGCAGAAAGATGGGACCAACATACCAAACATCCTGGAAGAAAGAGGCCGAGGAGGGGGCCTCCCCAGACTATTCCAAAACTCCGCCAGGGAGGAGGCATGAAAGCAAAGGCCTTTTCCAAACACTCCAACAGAAATACTAGAGCTATAAGGTGAAGGGACAATGGAAGAACAAGTGAGGAGAGTCCTCCTCCCCACACCCGCAGAGAACACACCTAGAAGGGCCTAAAAAACCTCTCTTTCGGATATTATCCCAAGTCAAACACCTATTCCAAGCTAAAGTCCAAATAAAGCAATTACACTTTGGCCAAGAAAACTTATTCCAAACTTTCTTCCACCAATGAACCTCCACCCCCTTAATCTGTTGGGAAAGCAACTCTTGATACCTAGAAGAAATGGTGTAAGCACCCTTGGGATTAGGAAACCAAGCCAACACATCCTCATCCACGAGGGAGCTACAACTTCGATAGGAAAGAATGTAATGAAGCTCAGCGCACTCCTCCTCCATACCAGCAATAGGCCATTCCTCAGGATTCTTCCATCTTGCCTCCACCAACTTCCCATTGAAAATAAAGAGACTTAAAGTCACACACCCTCGACCATCCAGCTTCACAGAACCTCTAGCACAAAGTAAGCAAATGAGGATACTGAGAAACAATGGGAGGGTGACCATCTCAAGTGTCATGCCAAAAATGGGCCTCAGACCTGCTCTTGCAAATCCAGAATAAGCCACCCTTAACGAGTTCAACCCCTTTCTTGAGAGTATTCCAAATCACAGATCCCTTACCCGTCAAGTTGTAACGAGGGATATCACTTTGAGGAATCCATGGATAGTACTTCTAAGTTAAAATTCTGGCCCACACCCAGTCCTGTTCCACACACCAACACCAATACAATTTAGTAGCCAGAGCCATACCTGACAGCAATGACTGCCTTAGCCCAAGACCACCAAACTATTTTGGGCTACAAACAACATCCCATCTAACAAGACTCCACTTGGAGGACAATAAACTACTAGCCCATAAAAATTGTCTTGCTAAGGAATCAAGATCCCTAAAAAAACCCATCAGCGCCACTTGAATTATACACCTATAATGAGGGAGGGCCTCAACCATAGATTTGAGCAACTGAACCTGACCCGCAAAAGATGGCCAGTGAAGGGTCTAATGAGTGACTTTAACACAAAAATTTTCCAGAATAGCCTTCCAAGAATCCCTAGACTACCTACCAACTGAAATAGGAATCCCAAGGTAGGTCAGTGGGAGATCCCCAATCTGAAATCTAAGAATATGAGCAATTCTCCTCTGAATAGAGTTCGGAGTATTGAAGAAAAAAATGGAAGACTTGCCCTCATTAATTAACTGGCCTAATGCAGCAAGATAAACATCCAACACCTTGCGCATGTTAGAAGCCTCCCTAATAGTAGCCATGCCCATCAAAGCAGTGTCATCCACAAACTATAAGTGAGATTGCACTGGTAAGCCACCTCCCCATTGCCATCCCTGAATGAGGCCCCCATCCACATTCCTTTTTATCAATCATCCCAAACCTTCCACCAAAAGAAGAAACAAGTAAGGAGAGAGGGGCTCACCCTTCCGTAAACCCCGAGAAGCACCAAAGAGTTTAGAATGATCCCCATTAATCAAAACAGAGAAAAAAATTGAAGTCACACAACTCATAACCCAGTGTATCCACTCCTCCTCAAAACCAAAGGCCCCCAGAACCTTTCAGAGGAAGGACCATCAAACTCTGTCATAAGCCTTAGCCATTTCCAGCTTGATGAACATAGCCTTATCTTTGGAGTTGACCATAGAATGAATAGTCTCTGTAGCAATAACCACCCCATCCAAAATTTAGCAGCCCACCACAAAACCACTTTGTTCCTCAAAAATTAGCAGCGTAAGCCACTTTTTTAACCTATTAGCAATCAACTTAGAGATAATTTTATAAATAACATTGCAAAGAGAAATGGGGCAAAATTGACTTAACCGATCAACCCCATCACCCTTGGGGATGAGAGTAAGGAAGGTAGAATTTAGGGCCCTAAGCATTTTCTTATTCTTTTGAGACTCTTGAATGACTGCCAATAAATCCAGCTTGATAATCTCCCAAAATTCTTGGAAGAACTCAATTGGGAAACCATATGGACCAGGAGCTTTACCCTTCTTCATTTGGAAAACAGTCTTCTCCAACTCCTCCAGTGAAATATCACTCATAAGATGCTCCTTCATGTCCTAAGAGACCAAAGAAGGAATACAAAAGAGGACCTAAGCCTCATCAACCGAGTCCCCCTGGGAGTCCTCCCTGAATAAAGAAGCAAAATACTACACAACTTCATTTGAGATAGCCTAAGTAGAAGAAAGAACCTCTCCCCTTTTAGTCACCAAAGCCGAAATAGAATTACCATGATGCTTGACCTTCACCGAATTGAAAAAGAAGGCAGTATTCTTGTCTCCCTTCTGAAGCCACTCAATCTGAGCTTTTTGTTTCTAATAGATCTCCTCCCTCAGCTCCCACTCCTCCAGAGCTTTCAATTCCCTAGCCCCATCTTGCAACAAATCCTCAGACACCTCATCCTCCCTAATCAACCTAGTAATACCATTCAACTTAGCTTGTGCAGCAAGCTTCACATGGTAAATGTTTCCAAAGCATTGTCGGTTCCACCGTTTAAGCTGATAATTAACATATTGAAGGAGCTTAGAAAAATTATACATTGTAGTACCATAAGTAGGTCTACCATACCTCCACCATTCAGCAACACATCCATAAATGTCAGGGTCCCACAAACACATTAGTTGGAATTTGAAGGTTGGCGTTCGAGGCACCCGAGCAGAAGAGATAACTAGCTTTATAGGCCAGTAATCTGAACCTCTCCAATATAATATCTCAGAACTAGAAGACCACATTCCCTCGACCCAAAAGTAGGGGACCATGAAATGATCCAGTCGTTCAACAATGCAACTGTCACCCACCCTTCTGTTGTTCGAAGTAAACTGACCATTGCTAGGTTTGATATCAACAAGATTAAGAGTAGATATATTGTCATGAAACAACAATGCAGAAGGCTCTAGTCTTGCAATACCACCCCATTTCTCTGATAATTCAGTAAGAGCATTAAATTCACCTGCAATGATCCATGGCTGATATGGAAATAGGCTACAAACAAAAGGGATATTTTTCCATAAAAGAAGTTTACCCTGGAACTCAATAGGTGCATAAAAATTGGAGAAAAGAATAGACTCTCCCGACTCAAAACATAAAGCAACCATGGATAAAGAGGACTTGAAGGATAACCACCAGAAAGGTTGAATCTTCTGAGGGTTCCAGAAACAAGCCACACCCCCTAAGGATCCCTGAGCCCCAATACACTAGCATTGACCATTCTTCCACAACTTAGGCACTAAACCCATCATGCACTCAACAGATAACTTGGTCTCTTGAAGAAAAAGAACATCAGGAGAATGACTTCTTACCAACTCACGAACAACTTTTTGTCTAGGGCCACTGTTCAAGCCCCTTACATTCCATGAAATAATGATCATTTAAAAGGAGTCAAAAAATGAGAATCCAGGGTCTTGACAGACCCTGACTCCACCAAAGTCTCCCCCATCATCTTAATATTTTCCAAATATTTCTTCCTGCCAAGTTTAGCGATTTTCTCCAACCCCTCCTTCTTGCCATCCTTTTGCAAAATGCCCAGTTGAGGAGAAGGCTTGCTACTTTTATCCACATCCGATCCAACATTTTGCGCAAGAAAGGAAGTGCCTCCATCACCCTTCCCCAACTCAACATTTGGACCCGACAACACCTGAGCACCAACCTGCACATCAGTGACCATAGGCATGACAGACTCCTCCTGTGGAGCAAGAGGAGTAATGGAAGTGTGATCCTCTAGGCCTGAACCCACCACACTCGAATCCACACTTATTAACCCTGGATTAACTTCCTGCTGACCCAAATCATCCAGGACCTCAAACCTGTTAAAAGTATCCTCATCTTGTCTCTCCATCAAAGTCCTTTTTTGACCTCTATTTCGGTTACGAGCCTTAACAGGAATATAACCCTCAGCATCTGTCCCTCGATAGACACAAGATTCTTCCCCTTATCAGCATTAGGGGTGTTATGAGGAGGTGGAGGCTGAGGCACCACATGCTTAGCCTTTGGGCATCTACGCAATAGGTGACCATATTCATGACAGAGGGGACATCAGAAATGAAGGGTCTTGTAATCCAATTGTTGCACCCAAGAATGGGAACCCGCACACATATCCAAAGAATCTGGCAAAGGTCTACTCAAATTAATTTCCACACAAATTTGAGCAAAAGTCATTACTTTCTTACCTAGGGTTTGTGTCAAAGACCCCATCGGCTTCCCAAGCATCGAAGCAAGCATGTGCAGAACATCCTCACAACAACATTCAATTGGAAATCTAGGCAACTGAACCCACACTAGAACACGATTCAGAAGCTCCTCTGAGGGATTAAAGCCTGCATGTCATGGCTTGATGAACAACCCAACTTGGTTGTGAAAATACGGCCCCCCCTCAAAAACCTTATTGCGATCAGCCAAGCAAATAAATGTGACCATGAAAAAATTATTTGCAAGCAGCGTGACCTCCATTTCACCCTCTAGCTCCCAAGTCCTCCAAGCCCAAGTTTCCAAAAATTGTAGAGACACTCTCATTCCCAAAAATTTGCAGTACAGAGAATGCTTTGAATAATATTCAATATCCTCAGCAATCATCTCAATCGGAATCACCAATTTAGGTCTCTCTTTGCAATGCTCAAGGCAACCGTTAATCTTTGAGATCCGAGATCCACCAGACGGATTCGATTCCATAGACCCTGTATTCGGAGAGAAGAGGGTGTTTTCAAAAACCCTCGCTCCTTGTCTTGGCGATTTCAAGCCCACCGCAGCACGAAAATCCATGTCGGGCGCAACCCTAGATGGCTCACCCTGAGACATAGCTACCAAATGGCTTGGGACGAACATCCACAGGAATGATCCGGCCCCAGACACAACAAATCAGAGGAAACCCTCTCGTATAGGAAAAATGGCCAAACACAACCAGGCCAGAGCTTCAAAGAATAGCCGCAGCAAAAAGATTAACCCCCCCATAGAACAAAGTAGACGCCCACCCCAACCTTCGCACAAACAGAGAAAGCAAACATGAGCCAGGGCTCAGATGCCCTAGCTTGGCTCCTTGTAGTTGCAGACCGAAACGCCATATCGAGACTTTTTCAAGTTTGCCCAATCATTTTAAAATTAATCAAAATAACAAATGGTAAAATTCAAAGTCAAATAAAAAGATAAAACAAATGTATTGCAACAAAAAATAATAATTAAATAATATAGACACAATAAAATTAATGTGTTCATGTATATAGTAAATAAAATAGTTTAAAGTAAAATAAAATTACTTTTAAATAATTAAAATAGTTCCAAACTAATTAGATAGGTGTATTCAAGATTTATATTAATTTTATACCTCATCTAAATTTAAAATATGGCTCTAGGAAAATTCACCCTTGGAAAATTCACGGCCAACAATTCACCATAAGAAATTTTCCATGGCGGTGAATTGTTGGTGGTGAATTTTCCTTGAGGTGAATTTTCCTGCGTGGTAAATTGTTGGGGTAATATAATTAAAAATTAAAAATTAAATATAATTAAAAGGAGGCTATGAAAGTTCTCTAAAAACTATTTTTGTGAGAAGAAAAAATAAGTTATGGTACATCATAATTTAGAATCTTGTGAAAAAAAAAAGGAATCCCTACTTTTTAAATTTCAAAGAGGTTTTTATCATGATTAGATAGATATATTTAAGATATCCATATTAGTTTTATATCTCATCTATATTTAAAATATAATCATAAATTAAAAACTAAGCATGGTTAAAAGAGATCTATGGAGGCTTCACAGAAATTATTTTTGTGAAAAAGAAACAAAATTATGATACACCATAATTTAAAATCTGGCGATGAATTGTTGGAGGTGAATTTTCCATGGATGAATTGCTGGCGGTTAATTTTAATTGACAGTGAATTTTTCATGACGATGAATTGTTGACGTGAATTGATAGCGGTGATTTTTCCTAAAGCCAACTTACAGGCACTACAATCATTTTTCATCAAGAATATTATAAACTATCTATCTCATATTAATTCATATCTATCTCAATTCTCTCATAGACTTTCACGTTTCCTATTTTATTTTTGTGGGCAAATTTCATCTATAAAATAGAACACAAAAAACTAATGATAAGCTCACAGAGTTCTTATGTAAACATTAATGGAGATCTTATGGGCTCAGGAATCTTACAGTGAAGTTATGCGGCCATCTTTACAGCTCACCCCATCCCAGTGAGAGTCACAGGGATCTGTGCCACTATTCCAGCTTGTTGGCACTGAATTTTCCCACAGCAACATCATGACATTCAGGGCAGAAGCTGTATGTAAAATAGAATACCCAAACAGTAAGTCTGTGCAGGTTTAATGGAAGATGACAAAGAAAATGATAGAATTTTTAAAGAGCAGACCGTCCTCGCTGTTTGTGACGCCTGTAACTCCAAAGCACAGGGAACCCATGCAAAGGAGAATTAAAGTCAATCCACCAAAATATCTAGTCCCCAGATCCTCTTTAAACTAAAGGTATTCCAGAAATGGTTACAGTTGGATAGTTTTTCTGCTTTAGATTGAAGAGAAGGAACAACCTGCAACTTGTGAGGGTTGCAGCAGTAAAGAAATGCCGTACATCCTCTCGTCAGTGTCGACGTGGAGTACGTGTAGTCCAAACATTTTGGAAGTCAATTTTGAAAAAGTCAAGAGAACAATTCCAGGCTGTGGTTTAGAAAAGGAGTTGACTATTTCTAACTTGGTCTTAATATATATTATTTTTAATCAAAGATGAATAAGTAGAAGTATGTGGAGTGGGTAAGAAATTTAATATAATATCACAATCATGGTGTATATAACCACATAATTTTATTACATAACGTTGGAAAAATTATATTTTTTTATTATTATTATGTAAGACTGAAAAAATTACCAGTTAATATTTATTTCTTAAAAGTATGTTAAGTGTAAGATATTTTATATGATATCACAATCATGATGTATATAGTCATAATTTTTGTTATGTTCACATTATTTTGATAAGTTAAATTTTTCTATTAAAATCTGTTTTTCTAAAATATAATAGTTTTTTTATTTGTAAAATATAATAATTTGTTATTTTTTTGGTTTTTTATTTTTGACCTTTATTTTATATTGGCTTTAGTTAGATCTTTTTAATAATCTTGCATCATGCTAACACATTCTCAACCATCCATCTATCGATGCCTTTATAATATGATTTATACATTTTGAATATTAGTGAAAAATTAGAAACAATATCTAATTATTTGCTTTCTTTCTTTGTATAAAGTGCAATGATTAATTAGATAAGGTAAATTCAATGTAGTAAAATATATATTTTTAATATAATAATTATAATTTTGATTTATAAAATATAATAATTATGGTTTAATGCAATAATTATGGTATATTCTTTTAATATTATTTTTATTTATTTTATATTGGGTTAATCAAAGTTTAGATCTTTTCAATGGTCAACCATCATTCTACCATATTGTTCAATATTGGAAGGCCTTCAACATAAAAATTGTAAAAAGAATAAATAATGACTTTTAAAAAATAAAATAAAATTATATTACCAAATAAACAATATAAATAAAATAAAGTAATTCTAAAATAAAAATAAAAATTTAAGTATTTATATATGTAGTGAACAAAATAATTCTAAAGTAAAATAAAATAACACTTAAATAAATTTAAATAGATGTATTTAACAAATTTATACTAATCTAAGTGATGATATGTTTTGTTTTGAAAAAAAAAAGCTTTCAATTATCACTTTCAAATTTGATTGTTCATACTATGTAGATTAATAGTTACTTCCAAACATTAATGGTGTTTGCCCCTACCCACACAAGTGGAGTAACATTAGTCATTGTGGTCCCACATGTTTGGTGGTTGATTTTAAATGTGAAGTAACATTGGATAATAGTGGAGTAACATTAGTCATTGTGGTCCCACATGTTTGGTGGTTGATCTTAAATGTGAAGTAACATTGCATAATTGTGGTCTCACAAGTTTGGTGGTTGATCTTTGCTAGGGAATCCATCTAAATGGTAGACAAACAAGCCATGTTCTTAAGAACATAATCCAAACCACTTTTTCAATGACATAGACCTAAATATAATATTGTTAATAAAATTATATAAATTTAATGTGCAATCAATTTGATTAGCTAGATTATTTTAAATAATTTTAATTACAAAATTTATATATATATGCATGTCTTTTTTATTTAATTTGATATTTATTTGGAGAGAAAGTGTTTTGGTACAGAAAAACAAATGCAATAAGTTTGTCACTTGCCTTAATATCATTTACTCAAATTTTAATGCACCTACCATTTGTCCCCTTGCCCATGTTCACAAGCATAGAACTATTTTCCCTAAATATTGAACCAATAAAATATTGTTTTATTTCTTTAAAAAACAATTCTTTTTATTAGAGTATGTTATTCATTTATTAACTAAAATATTGTAAATTGAATTAAACTAAAATATAACTTACATACCTAATTTGGATAAATTTATGTAAAATATATCAAGAGATATGACATCTATTTGTTTGTCATGTATATGATATAAATGGAATATCTATTTATAGTGAACAAATATATGTATTTTTTCTTTTAAAAAACTTTAGGAATTTAACATCATTGAAAATTTTCTTAGCTAATATATCTCTATGTAATTTGACTATTTGAATATTACAATAAGTTATTAAGAAAGTTATAAATGATTGTGAAATTTGAAGTTTGATAGTCATCTTTGGTAGATTGCCTTCACTTGTATTCTTAGTTTGATAGGTAAGGTTCATGTCAAACACCACAAAAAAAGGTTGCACATATTTATTTACCTTCATGAAACCCTTGTCCTTAAGGAAAAACAAACAATAAATTAACTTCATTATGTATAACTCAAATGTAATTTTATTTTTTGTAATTTACTCATTTTTTTTTTCAAAGTGACCACAAATGATAAGCTCCTAGACTAGACATTTTTAATACAATCCATGTTTTAGATTGAAAGTAATCCTACAACTAAAAGTGGCTGGAGGTCATGTTCTATGTTTAAATTGGCCAACAATTTGAATCTCATACTTGCATAAAATAATTTCACAAATCATATTTGCAAAGAGGAAAATTTTCCAAATTCATAATTGGAAAATTGCTAAATGTGTGCCAAAATTAGCTAAGAAAATTTTCCAAAGAGAAGATGGCACCATGATTTTAACCCCAAAAAAAGTTTACCTTGACACAAAATCTCTACTGTATTGAAAAGCTTAGTTGATAGATCATTGTATTTGTGTCATGTGAAAGAAAGAGTGAGCTCTTCTTCACTTCACTCTTTCATTCACATGGCATTTCATCTTTTTGTTGTTAGTTGGTATTATTCATTTAATTTGGTTCAATTTGATTGGATTTGGTTGGTTCATGCTTTTAATTGATTAAAGGAAAATTTGAGGCCATCCATCATGACACATCTATGCATAATTATTTTTCACCCTTTATGTCATGCCCTTTCTTTTCACATGCATAAGTTCTTATATTTTTCATTTTTAATTTACTTTTTCCCTATCATTTGGGAAAAAATATTTGTCAGAAGTGACATGACCCCCAATTTAGAGATTTAAAAACATAATGGATTTGATTTTCACATACTACTAGAAATTGTACTTTAATGTGCAATGGGTACATATGAGAAGTTTGAAATGTAAATTATTAAATTTCTAATAAAATGACATGTTGCAATGAGTGTAGCTCCCCATAGACGTGTTTTCTTTTCATTGTTGTCTTGAAATGGATAATAAAAAATATTCTCTCCTTTCTCTATTTCTATTTCCCCATCTCTCTCCCTCTCTACCCCCCTTCTCTCAGCCTCTCTCCCTTTATCTCTCTCTTTTCTCTATCTCCTTAGCTCTATATCTTTTTCTCCCACTCTATCTTTCTCTACTCCTCCCTCTTTTTTAATATCATTATCTCTCACTCCCTTTCTCTGTCCCTCTTTATCTCTCTATCTCTATTCCTCTATTTCTATATATATGTGTCTCCCTCCATCTCTTTATTTATCTATTTATTTATGCAAATATGAGTTTATATCCTTTTCAAAAACTTGGAATCTAATTTTGAATGCTTTGCAAATTGTTATGTTTATTAATAATTTTATTATTAACAATTTCTTCTCTTATTTGAGAAGCTTGATAGAGCTTTTGAAATGGGAGATTGAGAATGTAAACCCACGTAACATCCAAACTCAACATTGAAGGGAATATTAAATAAATTTGCTACCACACATCTTGAACACTGCAAGATCATATGCCATAGTGACAACTTCTACCACAGTGAAAGTGTCAAACCTAAATCTATAGCCTTTCTTATCAACGTTTCATATCCCTACGAAAAAATTTCTTTGAGCTTTAATTTCTCTCACTTGTTTGTAGTGTTTTTTTTCCAAGCTTTATGCATTGTCACTACATTTTCCTTTTTTTCCATATTCTAATACTATTGTCAAACTAACTAATTTCCAAAATATTTATTTGTAGTTTCCTCCAATATTTTATTATTATCATTTGATAAATATTTAATTAATTTGTACAATATTTTTGGTATATGTTTGTATATACAACATTGAAAAAGAATAAATCTTTTAAAAAATAAAAGTTATTGTCTTCCATATATAAATAATATTTTTTACAATTTCTATATCTATATCAACTCTCTAATATATGCATTTTGTGTTGTAAAATGAAAATGGGTCAGAGTTAATTTTAGAGGCTTGGTTTGATATCTTTTTTAAAGGATGAAACATGACTGTTAATAATGTAAAAAATCAATCGTATAAACTCTATTAAAAAAATTAAAGAGAAGTACTATATATGCTGCAAGGTTTTCCCAAGTTGAGCATCGACAACCTATACAAGGCATCACCGATGTTTAGCTGACGATGCCCTATGTGCAGCCATGTAACCACGGTCATAACAATACACACAAAGCTACATCCCCTTCAAAATTAATTTTTGGTATTCCCTTTATTGCATTTATTCCATGCATTTAGGGAGAGAGTTTAGTAGTTGTGTCAATTAATTTTATAATTAGGTAGTAGTTATATGGAATTTTATCTAGAAGTTTTATTTTTTGGAAATACAAAATGGTTTTTTATCTATATATAATTAAGATTTGGAAATATGATTCATTACACAATTCACCACATTAGCACATCTAGGAGAGAGGATATGGTAGTTCAAAACCCTAACTTCATGCTTCTCAAAATCTTATGTGGAAATTTCAAAACACAAATTTTTTTACAACAACTTACTTGGCAAGTCCCTTGCTTATAACTAAGGTTTTAGGGAAACATCATCAAATATGATGCCACATCAGCATGTTTTTTGTTGAGGTGTTAAAAAGGGCCCAAAAAAAAGTGAGACAGATAGTTGTGCACTAAGTCATGTTTTATTAGTGCATTGATGTAATATCACATGATTTGTTGATTTTTAGATCTAAGGAATACATTTCATTCAACTATGGGGGGTCATCATCAACACTAATAACTTTAAAGCCACAACTTTTGGTCCAATATTATTAAAAATATTTGGCATTAAATCAACAAATGTTATAACAACTATTGGAACATGCTCAGTTACTAGGTCCTCTCCCTTAGTGAGAAGTGTCATTAAAATGAATTTTTAAAGATTCAACCAAAACTTAATCATGGAATTCTTCTAGGAGTTGAAAAAAATTACCATTTGTTGTTAGAACTATCATATTTTTATTTAATGTATAGCTCCTTTGCAACCTAAATGATTTCAATATCTTATGGTAACCATAAACCTTGTTACCTCTAACCTTAATATCCAACACAAATGACCCAATAGTTGAACAAAAACTACTATTTATTGTTATGAAAACAACACATTATTATTTAAAATACAACTTATATATTAAACTTTATTAAATGATCATAATATGTTTTGACAAGCTTTCAAATTTTATGGTAAAGTACAAGGTATTTATTATGCGTATCTTCTATATCTATGATAGCATAAAAAAATAATATGAAGTACTCCAATGCATATGCATTTTCATCCCAATAGTTATACACATAAGAATAATAATTCTCCACATAACAACAATGCTTGTTTAGATGAACAACTTATTTGTAAATGACACACTTATATTAGTTAGTTATGATATTCTATATGAAAACAAATTATGTATTTTGTTTGTTAATGAATGTATTTATGATTTTTTTATATGAAATTCATAAGTTCTCATGTGTTCATGTAAGGGTTCATCTTGACAAAGATTTAATTATTTGTTGATTTAAATATGAAATAAATATTTATAATATATAATATAATTATGTTGTAAGATTAAATACAATAATCGCAAGTACTATACTAACAATACATCCTTGATCAATTATTGACCTCTCCCCTAACTATTTCCAACACAACCATTTTATTTTGACCAACATAACATATATCTATCTACACTACATGATAGGAACCTCAATACTATGTATAAGATGATGAATTCCTATCTTACATGCACTATGCTAAAGTCTAAGCTAATTATTTATAAAGAGCTACATTCCCTTTCATGGAGGGGAATTCCTTAGGCATATTAATTTTGAGAGGTTTTTCTTTTAAAAAATAACTTGTTGACAATATAGAACTATACAAAAATGTTATTCTTTTACTCATGTGGTGGGAAATATTAAAATTGAAGAAGAATAAATTGTGTGCTTGTTACCATGGTTTTTGTTGCCCCCTAAAACCATTTCCACACATGTAATTTTTTCTTTAGTTAAAAGTGTTTTTTCTTCCCATAGTTTTCGAAACTATGTCAAGTCTCCTATAGGTTGTCACAACCTTATATTTCTCTGGAATTTAAAAGTTAAGTCTAAATATCACCTTTGTAACTAGTCCTTTTTAAGTTCTTAGGATTATGTTGAGGCTCGAGGCATTTCTCACAACCTTAGTAAATGCCAATAAAGAGAAAGTGAAGTTAAAGTAATTTTAGAACTTTATGTAGGTTATGAAACCTTTGTCAATATTTGATTAGGTTGTTGAAACCATGCTTTTCTTAGATGATAGACGATCTTTAGTTCCTTGTCTTTCTCAAGAACCAACATGAAAAAAATTACACAAAGAAAGTAATATTTCAAAACCATCGACAAGGTTATCGAAACTAATCAATTCACCAAAAAAACATTACTAGGACCACTCTTTTTCAAAATTTAAAAAGGATGGAAAAAATGAGAAATGGGGAAACTCACACGTGTCAACCTTAAGGGGCACTATTAATGGATATCTACCATTCCCTAGAATTAATTACAGGTGTATATAGGTGAATTGAGCTATTCAGAGGGTTCATTTTAAATGGAATTTGGAGGAGAATTCTATACAAGGCGGAGAAGGTGAAATTCCAAAATAGCATAGCTAGTAATTTTTAAAGCATGGGAATATAATTTAAAGGTATGATACTCCTTTTTTGAGCTACAATTTACTGAAGAATAATTCAATAATACCCTAATTGAGGAGAATTGTGCTCGCATAAACAAATTCATCCATTCTTGGCTACGGATTTATTTTGGGGTTTTTCTTTCACCATGAAATTCAAGTATTAGGGTTACAAACATTTGTTTGGTTTAACCAACACTATGCTGAAAATTAAAGATATAAAATTAGGGCACACAAATTTGAACAAATTCTAGGAGAGAATTGGAGAAAAACTATTTTCCCATTACCCAAAGGTTAATTAAAAGTGGGTTGTTGCAAGCAATGACATTTATAGTAGTCATTTAGTGCCCTGATTTTTTGGTGGAATGTATAAACCATTACAAATTCTAGACAAGGGAAGTGAGAAAAAATGAAAATTGATTAGTGGTGAAAATTCAAAGAGAATTTCACCTCTTGCTTGAAAATTCTGGAAAGGGAAGTATATGTAGATTTTGATTTTTCCTCTTCCTACTATGCATTTTTAGAGATGAAAAGAAGGTATAGTCCAATATAATTCCTTACAAATGGTTTACTACATCAAAGAAAGGTGAATCTAAGCTTCCTAAGAATATGCACAAAAACCATTTCGTTGATGAAATCTCTGACATAATTTTTTTCCTACATGGATTAAAAGGTAGTGGGAGAGCACATGAATTTGAAGAGTGGATGTATTTATTTGTGAAAATTATTATTCATGGTGAGCAATATTTTGATTCGGAACAACTTATTAGCAACCAAACACGTTCGATGATTATTCACTTCCCTATTAATAGGTTCTTTTACATGCCCTCTTATTTTCTTTATGTCATTGTTTGTACTATACCTTGGTCAAGATGTTAAATATTTGACTATTATCATGAATAACAGTTAGAAAATAGTTAAATCATAATTTTAGGAGAGTAAAAGATACATTTACTATGAGAATGGCTAGGGAAATTCAAGGAGATATTGGTTTGAAAATATCTCCTGAGACTATACAACTAATTGACACCAATGGGAGTCATTTCATACAATTTTAGAGATTTACATATATTAGAATTGGAGGTTTTGATGGTCGTCCATTGATTGATATTTACCATATTTTCCTATGATTCAAAGTTTGAACTAGAGGTGGCTTGGGTCCCTCATGGGGTCTACCTTGATATGGTCCAAAATTTAATCAAGGGTTTCTTTTTGTTCTACTTTGCAGAAGTCAATCATGTGTAGGCTATCTTAGCCCATGGTCCCTGGTATGTCCAGTCTTCTTTGTTAGTTTTCCATGTGTGGACCCAGGACTTTGCTATCTTGGATGACACCAAGTTGCAGGTCTCATTTTAGATTGAATCATATAGCTTCCTCACTAGGGAGGGTTATTTTCATTGAGCCAAATAGGTTCTTTTAAGCATGACCCTAGAAGATGGTTTGTGTGGATGTGGACCTTTACAAAGATTTGAAAGACTCCATTGAGATCCAAATTGGAGTTCTTTGACATACCCAGAAGGTCACATATTTTAATCTGCCCAACACATGTTATAGGTGTTAGTCTGCAAACCAAAAGATTAAGGACTACCCTTTGGTAGTGCCTCATACGCCTTCTTCACCATGAGATGTTGAAAAGCCTCATTTGGTGGATGCCTCTGCTGCCAAACCTAATGCAAAATGGACTATGGTCATGAACTGCAAGAATAAATCCACTAGTTCTGGGTTAGCCCCCAAAGCCTTTGAACTAGTGAAAGATGTTTTAAACCCTTCTTTGAAGGGGAAAGAAGCTCTGATTGGAGTTGATTATGTTCTGCAACAGCCTAGGCCAAAGGAAATGCCTCAACCTACTATTGTCATGCTAACTTAGTTGAATGTTTCTTCTCCTATGACAGGAGCTCAAAGGCAGTATCACAACCCTTCTCCTCCTAGGGAAGAAGGGGAATATTTTCATGAAAAATGGAGGCTTTCCTATCCTTCCATCTAGATTGGGTCAGTTTTGCTAGAATTTTTGCAAAATCATTTATCTTCTTTGAATGAAGAGGAATCGGGTTTTGAAAATATGGAGGAGTTCCATTCATGAATTTCCTCTCATGGAATGTTCGAGGTCTCACAAACCCCTACAGGAAGTATTCTATCAGGGATACCTTGTGTAGGTATTCTAGTGTTGAAGTGCTTTGTCTCTAAGAAGTTAAAATTTCTATTTTTTTCTTGTTGTAGCTTGTTGCTCTATTTGGCCAGCCAGTAAAATGTTTTGTACTACTCATGATGTTGGGCATGGTAGAGTAGTCACCCTTTTTTCCCCACAATGGTACTCCTATGTGGTTGACCACGGGTCTTATCCCACTCATCAACTCGTCTGGATCCTTCTCAACATTGATAATCATTCCTTTAGGATTAGTAATGTATGTGCTTCTAATGATGTTGTGGAATGCTCTTTTCTTTGGTGTTGGATTGTTGATTCATTTCTAGTTGCTACCTAGTTATTGTGTGGGGATTTCAATATGGTTGAGATGGTGTCTAAAAAATATGGCATCTTTCCATTCAAATGGATAGCTGGTGAAAGGGAGGAGTGGTTTTTCATGTGCAATAAATTAGGGCTTTTTGATCCCAATATTGGCCGCCACCATTCTCATTCTCTTTGGAACACTTGGTGTAATCCCAAAGCCAGTTCTAACAGAATATTTAACCGCCTTGATCATGCCATGATCTCCACTCAATCTTTTTTCTTTTTTGACAACATCGCACATGTAAAACTCTTTTTTTTCTAAGCACATCTTTACTTTACCACAAGCCCACCCTGACACACATTCACAAAGTCTGGAATTTGGAGTGTTGGATAGCTCATCATACAGGCTAGATTAATTGGTGGAATGATGCTATCACTCACACGACTAGATTTATGTGCATTTATGGGCACCAACTACCTATCTTTCATCAGTGGTCTTACAAGGCTACCACCATTGACCTCCGCCCAACTACTGAGGATTTGGTGGCCATCCCTTTTTCTCCATCATTGCAAGTCAGGGTAGTGGAATTAAGGAACAAAAAGTAAGTTGCTAAAAGCTATGTTGCTAGAGGTGTGCAAATCAAAGGCTAAAATTTTACATTGGCTAAATTTTGGTGATCATGCCTCTAAAGAGTTTTTTTGGCTCTACATACTAGACACTCATCATTGGGCATTAAAAAAATTAAAGATGGAATTCAAGTGCTTTCTAAGCTTCCTCACATTCTCCAAGCCTTTGTGCATCATTATGAGCAATTTTTCACTACACAGGAACCCACGCCTGTGTGACAACAAGCCCTTTAGGAGTGCCTTGCTATAGTGCCAAATAAGCTTTCTTCAGCTCAATTTTTTTTTGTGATCAACTATTAATAGTTGATGATCTCAAAGAGGTTTTCCATTCCATGGCTGATGACAAAGCCCTAGGAATTGATGGTTTCCCTTGCAAATTCTACAAGGCCCTATGGGACTGTATTGGGCATGATTTGCATCATGTTTACTTAGAGTCTTTTCATGCTAATTCTCTAGGTAACTTAATTAACAAAGGCAATATAAAATTCATACCTAAGATTGGTGACCTAGAAGACATTTACAACTAGAGACCTATCATGCTTCTCAATGTCTCCTACAAGATTATTACAAAGGCTTTGGCTCTAAAGATCCATCATCTTCTACCTTAGATTGTGTGCCCAAAGCAAAGTAGGTTTATCAAATCCATATTTATTCGATATAATATTATTGTTGTTTGGGAAGGCATGGAATGGGCCAAATGTTCAAACCAAAAAGCCATGTTTATTAAAATTGACTTTTCCAAGGCCTATGACCACATTGAATGGCCTTTTATTCTTGTTATGTTACAAGCTTTGGGTTTTGGGCCCATTCATTCAATTAGTTTAAATGCTCTTTGTGGATGCCTCAGATTGTATCACCTACAATGACCATCAATCCTCTACCTTTGAAGTCTTTCATTTCATTCAACAAGGGTGTCCACTTGCCCCCTCCTTGTATGTTCTTGCAACTAAGGGATTTTGCTACCTCCTGGCCAACGCGGTTTCCTAGCAATGTGTCAAGGGCATTTCTCTACCTAACTCTTAGGCTCAGTTGGTTAATGGAATTTTTTTGAGAACTCATTCCTCACTCTTCTGGAGGAAGAAGAGTCCATTGTTGTGGCCCTTGAGTGCCTTAATACCTTTTGTCTTACTTCTGGTTCTGCCATTTAGTGGCACAAAACTCTGTGCTATTGATAGTCTATCTTGCCTTCTCCTCCTTAGTTGCAGCAATATGGTTGGAAGTGGATTGGGACAAGATATTTTTTTTGATTTTTAGGTATTCCCTTTTCCTTTTAGGCATCCCTGGTTGATCTTTGGTAATTTGTACTCTCTAGGGTCAAGTAAAATCTTGCTTATTGGATTACCAAGCCCCTCTCTTTGGCAAGGAAATTTCAAGCGTGCTTCAAAGTTCTAGCGGCCACCCATGTTTATTACTCTTCTTCCTGGGCCCCTTCCAAAACTGCCTATGGTAAGCTTGAGAAATTGATTAGGGACTTTCTTTGGGCCTCCTTTGAGTCTCATAGAGGGTTTCACCGTGTGGCTTAGGAATTTTGTTGCCTTCCTAGAGATCAGGAGGTCTTGGGTTGTTGTCCACTCAATAGCAAGGGATAGCTTTGTGTGTTAAATGGATTATTCATGCCTTTACTGGGGATGAGGCCTAGAAAATTCTTCTCAAGCATGGTATTCAATCCGGTTTCCCTATCAATAGACTTGCCTGGAAAGGGATTAGCTTTCAAACCATTTTGGCCATGGAAGAACTAGTCCAAATTGTTGGGACATTTGTGGCCAAAAGTATCTAGCGAGCCTGGGGGATTGTCAAACCCTAGCTTCGTTGGGTTGGCTCTGGCTTTCATGATGGGCTCTCTCTTAACCAACATAATATTTGGAGGTCACCTCCTTTTGCTTGTAATGGTCAGACATTGGCTAAGTCGCCTTGGCTTAAGGTGCTCAAATTTCACAACAAGGGTATCTAGACCCTACAACAGATATTTCATAGACCCACCATGCATATTATGCAGTGGGAAGTTTTTTTTTTCCGAGTATAGGCTTTGTAACCAAGACTGTGCTACTTACATTGATGGTCTAGTGAATGCTATTCTTGTTGAAATGCTTCATAAGGTTGGAATTTGTGGGGCCAAACCTTGGTGGAAAGACTGGAAGTGGTATCTAGACACCCCTTTCAGGAACTACAAGCCTCGATTTGGTTATAGATGGATTTCACCACATTTTCCTATGATTCATAGTTTGAACCATAGGTGGATTCTTCAATCTCCCGCTCATTTCTAGCATAAAATGGGTATGTGCAGGATCGTGATGGGCCAAAAAGTGGCAATATGATGGGTATATGGCTGACGACTTTTTTTTAATCCAAAATTGATGAAACAAAAAGGATTTTTAAATGAGATTCTTAGCTTTCCACCAATATAAATTATGCTTTACTTAGAATTTAATAAGTAATTATTATTCATTTTCTATTCAAATTATGACTAAAGGCCTGATTGATAAACTGATTGAAATTTTTTTATAGCTTTCAAACAATATCACATTTTTTGAATCCAAAACATGTGTCACATTCTATGCTTCACATACTATAGGATTAAAAAAAGAAAAATTGAGTTTCATGAAATTTTGACCAAGTTAAGGTGGTTCGAAGTTTTTTTTTTAAAAGTTGTAATAAAAAATAATAATTAATTATTTACTTGGAAAGAAATTACAAAAAATATGCATCACATCGGTACATGAGTCCTCTACTTATATCTAAAATTTGATAAAAAAAAAAAATATTATCATTTTATTGTGGTTAGGGTGGTCAGACAAGCACCTATTTCTTATTTTTTTCCTAAAATTTAAGTACTACTGCATTGAAATTTCAAATTTTCACCAAATAGATTTTTTTTTGTTTAAACAAACCTAGCAATTTAGAAATTACATTCAATTTGCTACAAATTATATTCTTACATAGTTTTGAAATAATGTAGATAACTCATTCAAATTTCTACGTCAAGTTGCCTAACTCTGATTTTTCTAATTTTTTTGCCACTTAAGGGCCTATTTTTTCCATGATGATCCTACACATACACAAATATTTGTTGCAACTTAGTCTACAAGTGTTGAGCTGAAGCTTGCCCACTTTTCTTGGTGTATTTTTTTCCAAGGCTTGCTTGTGGGTTCTTGGCTTGTTTGCCTATGGGTCTAGGACCCTCATTGCTCTTTTTGTGAGAAAGCTAATAATTTTAAGCATATGTTCTAGCTTTTTCCTAGAGCCCAATTGCTTTGGACTTGGATTCATGAATTTTTTCAGCCCTTTAGGCTAGAGCCTTTCTCCTAGCATATGGTGCTGCTAGGAGATTCTCCTAGATTTCTTCCAAAATTCACCTAGCTTTGGCACACTTTCAAGGTGGAAATTATCTTCAATATTTGGAAAGACATAAATGCTTGCATATTTTCACATACTCAAATGGATATTCATGCATCTTTGTATGCTAAAGCTATCATTTTTTCTAATGTGCTTCTACAGGTTTAGGTGCAAGCTAACAAAGTTTCACTTGAAGTTGCTCACCTTCAATTTCTCCTGGATCACTGGGGTAGTGCCCTTTGCACTATTACTTGGGTCCCCGCTTCATCCACCTCTTCCCACGGTCAGTCACCCTCGAGGGGCAAACAACCGAGTGGCTATACACATCCTCGCTCCTAGCCTCTGCTTCGGTAGGATTATCGCACTCCTCGGTGAAGTCGTCTCCTCTACCATGGGCTAGCCAAAGGTGCCCTTTTGGCAGTACTTCAAAGAGTGGTGGTGGTGGTTTTAGGTGGCCCTTTGATGACCCTCCTACTTCTGGCTCTATTTTTCCAACTACTAGTAAAATTTTTTTCCATCTAGCTCTTGCAATCTTGCCTCGGCGTGAGGATGAAGATAAAGAGAAAAAAGATGTTGATAATGGTTGGGGTCCTATTCCCAACATCACTCCAAACCCTGCTAATGTATGGGGCAAGAATATGGATGAAAGAGACCCTACAGGCTCTACTAGCATTACTCTGGCCGCTTAATGACCTTTTTTATTTTCTTTGTAATTTTGAACTTCCAGGCTTGGCCCATGTGATCTTTTGGTTTTTCTTGGCGCTGCCCATATGACTCTCAGGGTGTTCCTTTTTACCAACCATATATATTTTTATGAATATGTATCTTTATCTTTTATTAATATAGATAGCTTCCTATTCATCAAAAAAACTTCCTAAATATGTAGAAGATAAATTTGTTCTCATAGAGCAATGTAGAAAAATTCCTGAGGTGAACAAGAGATTCCAAGAAAGAAAGAAGGTTGGTGTATATTTTCCTATTGGGCTTGGCTATTTTTCTTGCCATTCCATGTATGATACCCTTAAAATTGAAAGGGGTCTTGTTAAGTACACATTACAATTTTATGATAGAAGACTCATTTCAACAACAAAAACTTTGTGAAAAATAATTTTCAGCTAGGTCTTCATTTCAATCATATTTTAGACTTAGAAGATTACTGAGCTAATTATGCAGATAAATATGAAGTGCAAAGGAGAAGTTGGATAAGGTTAACTTTGACACATATTGTTACATTCAAATTAGATTGGGGCATCCAAGGTATAGAGGATGATGAATCCGATATATTGGATCCAATTTTTATTAATCATATTTTAGACTCAACCCATTGTATCCATTTATTGCAATATTAAAGAAAATGAAACTATTGAATTAAATAATATAGTGGTACATTGAAGAGAACACAAGAATGGGTGGCAAGGAAGAGTGCAAAGAAAAAAAACTCCTCCAAAATCACAAAGTACTCAACTTCAAGGATAGAACAACTAAGTGAATTCATCCTCAGGTGTACAAATGTCCCATACACAACATATTTTATTAGAGTGACAAGGTGGTGGTGATGGTGAGCCCTCAAAGAAGATTCTATTATAAAGGACATGTGGAGAAGATGCCTTAGAGCCCTCACACCAAGATAAAGAAAAAAAGTGGTTGAAGAAGAAGAGATGGTCAATGTTTCCACTCCCACTCTCGAGAAAGTGCTTCCTCTTCTCCTAAATCTTCTCCTCCTAGAGATACACACATTTATCATAGAGTAGGTCTTACTCCCCCTTCTTCTCCTAAAGATAGACCATTTGTTACTACTTTGAGAGGATTTTTGCAATTTGATTCCCCTAGTTCCAAGTCGACAGCCACACCTACTCCAACTTCATAGATTGAACAAACCCTATCCAAGAAAAGGAAAACTGTCTTGAAGTGAATCTCCTAGATAAGGATTTTGTTGGCCAATTGATTCAAAGAACTCCAAAGCCCATAAAGCTAAAAAACCATATCTAGGATGCTTGAAGATGATAACACTAGAAATATGTATGTAGAATTGGATCATCCCTCTATGTAGAAGGAGGTGATTCAAGCCAATATTAGTGATTTAAATAGCATTAGAGTGAACCTAGGACCTTATACGAGGGACATGGTGATGTACACAATTTCTAGTGACAACGACAAGGTTGGCAGAGAGGATAACTAAAGACAAGAAGATAAAGGATAAATTGAAAAGCCAAGTATATCTTCTTACTAAATGCTTAAGATATGTACTTGATGTAGCTCCACAACCAATTCATCCTTGACCTTCTTACTGAAAGTAGATATATGGTTGTGGATATTTGTTATAGATCTCTATTCAAAGAACATGTCCTCATTATTACTAAAATATTATTGATTACAAAAATAAATAGCAACAAATATTTTACATAGAATGAATATGTGTGAAGGGATTCTTGGTTCCATGAGTAGAGCCTTGTGGAAGGTGAAATTATCAACTTGTAGACTTAATCAATGAGGCAAAGGAAGAAACTAACATGCTATTAGAGTTTTCAATAATATGTTGGTTCATTAGCGAAAATAAGACAAGGGAAAAAATAATGAAATGGGTGTGTGAAAATTGGCAGTGTCAATTTGTTTTGAAATTCCTCCCCAAAGGGTTATTTTTCACAATCTTTCTCAATAAAGAAGAATGGGAATCAATCCTCACAAATATTTTTTGGAAAATGAATGATATCACTATTTTCATGCAAATGTGCATGTCGAATTTCAGCCCTAACAAATTTTCCCCCTATGATGGCCCTTGTTGGATTTGTTTATACAATCTCCAAGTGGAATATTGATTAGAAGAATGTTTGACAAAAATTTTTAAAACCCTTGGAACTTTGATCGATTTAGACAAATATTTGAGAATAAGATACCTATATTTATATTAGGCCAAATATATTGGTTTTTAAGGAATATCCTTAGTAGTGGGCGATAAAACTTGGAAACAATTGATTGAAATAGAAGAGAATAATTTTTATTATGTCAAATGAAAAATGAATAAATCATTCCATAGCTATGTTTATCTATGTTGGAACTCAAGAAAGGATGATTTGGAATAAAAAATACAAAATCTCATATGGCTCTAGAGGAAAATAAGGTCACAAAAGATCCAAGTATTATTTTGATCATTGATGCCCTTTCTACATAACTGATGATGCATCGATATAAGTCAATTTCCCCTAGAATCCTATTTCTATCTCTAGAATGATGGTTACATATCATGACATTAATGTTGCAAACCATGTGTTAATCCCCATCACTACTAGTGGCCAACAAACTAACAATATCAAACCAATTTGAAAGAGGATTTAAATGGTACATACAACAATTCTAGGAATGAGGATGAAATTGGATTACTAGATCCTTGAACAATCAATCAAGTTACCTCTAAGATTTTGAAACAAAATTGAAATTAAGAAAAAAGAAGGGCTAAAAACCCAACATAGTGCATCACATGGAGGATGTTGTTGTTGATGGGAAAACTACCATCAACAAGTTTATGACGACTAAGGGAGGAGACCCAATGAAGATTGCAACATGGAATGTTAGGGGCTTGAATGCCTCTAAAAAATGTTCCTACTTAAGTGACACTTACAAATGATGGGTGTAGATATATAATCCTTCTCTAAGAGAAAACTATTTAAAGAAAATAGAAAAAAAATTATAAAGAAATTTTTTGGTTGGGATGGTATATGTTTGTTCCTTGTAACATATTCATCTTTTAAAACTGGGATTACTTAATGAATTAATTAGAAATTAAATAACCACATGCTAAAAATGGTCAATAGTATTTTTGTTACTTTCATATAACATTTGTCTAACATGAACAATAAATAAGTGGAAACTATAATCATTTGAAATGGAAATGCAACAATTTCAATAAGAAAAGTTATGAAAATATTTTCTTTCACATTACATAAATGAATTGCATTTAAAACAAACATGTTCACAATACACCTGGTAAGTATTATAAAGTCTTCCATATCTGGAAATTTGCATCTGTCTCACAATTCTCAGCAAAATTTTTTGCAAGAGGAAGAGCATCACACAAGTGCTTTATCTCCAACTATAGACCGGCAGTCGCCTATACACCTTCCATCTAGAAGTGGCCCTACCCTTCACAAAGGGTATAGGAAAATGAAACCAACAAATTTATGTTGAATTTGTGTCCTAGTATCGTGTCCTACATAACCTAATTGAGCATACAATTTTAGACAACCTCTAAATAAGTATAACCAATTTCACTAGATTATGCAATTTGGAACATTGTGAACTGACTAAATGCAAGCAAAGACTTTTGCATTACTATGGCCAAAGTTTTGAATAAAATAAAAACTTCCATAAGAAATGTAGTCATGAGTTCACACACCTCTAACTTGACTTGGAAATGACATTCAACCTACGATCTAACTCAAGGTTGACTTGTTTGATTGCTTATCTAACTTTTAACATGGATTTAACATAAAATATATAATTTTTTATGATTGATAAATGACTAAGGTCATTGAAAAATACTCCTAATAATTGAACATCTATATTACGTACTTTAAAATTCTTGGACCTTGGCTATTGCCACGTGTTCATATGTTTTTACAATTATTTCAAGAGTGTATTACTCTTTTTATTTTCAAACAAAATACTTTTAAAACTCTTTTACATGTAATAGTACTTTCAGATAATGATACTTCAACTTGTGAATCTTTATCTATCACTTGAGGTATTATCAACTCATAACATAAGTAAATAAGAGTTTTATTTACTAATATCAAAATAACTTCTTTATAAATATTTTTGTTTTCTTTCTATATTTTCTTTGCCATCTTCATTCAAGAACATATCTTATAATGCTAAGAAATGTGCAACATATTATCTATTTATTTTTACAATTATAAGTAATATTTATAGATTCTAAGCCATATTAATACCTCTGAATAATAATCTTGTTGTTTTCATTGAAAATAACTAGTGTAAGTTTCCAACTTAGCTTACAATTTTTAAATGTAATCAAAATAATTTTTAGATGCTCTTATATATACACATATATATTTATATAATATCTCTTTTCACTTATCTTTGTAATATATCATTTTTTATATATATATGATAAATACTTTTCATGAGTGAATTAAAATATTACTATTCAGCTTATACCATTAGGTAATAATAAATTCTTATTTTTAATAATACTCTCTCTGATGTCTTATATAAAGTAAAATAAAGAAATTTAAAGATTTCATTCATAGGTTTGTATATTCAGACTATTCTTTCACTATTCTTTGACATATTATATTCTATATATAAACTCTTAAATATCTTTTTAAATTTGAAACCTCGTTTATATATTACTAAGAATAAAAGAAAGAAAATAAAATTTAAAATCATACCTATATTATTTCTGATCTTTTACACTTCCAAATTCTCAATGCACAACCTCAGACTCCTATCGAGCTTTCCAAGAATCCACGACTTACTCAAAACTACAAGTATTTAAGTACTCTTTTCACAATAATAATGAAATGTTGCCTCTCTATACTATCAATACAAATGCTCTCCTTTCTTAAACAAGCGACTCTCTCTATCTTCTTTTCACAAAGTAAAACTCTCTCAATGCATACGTCCTCACTTCTTTTTCCAGTCACTGTTGTGTATTCCCCAAATAATAATAATTCTCTCCTTTAAAACATGCAACTGCATAACTCTCACGAACCTACTATCTCCTTCATGTCATTGCTATCTCCTCTAATCGTAATACTTTTCTTCCTTTTCCCAAAACAAGAAAACATTCTTCCTTTAACAACCTGCGACTCCTTCCTCCTCCACATCGTGCCATCAAGAAGGTAGGTTTGAACTATTTAATGCCAAGTATATAGCCTCCAATGGTGGCATAAAGACTCCATGAGAGAGTGAATTTGTTTTATTTTATTATTTCACATAATATGCATTAAATGACAGGTTAACTTCCCTATAATAGCCTCAACTTTCTTAACAGGTCGTTGGCATATATATATATATATATATATATATATATATATATATATATATATATATATATATATATATAAAATTTAGATTCATTTAAATAATAATCAAAATAAATCTTTAATAATAAAAGGTAAATCATAAAGATGATTAGACACAATAATATCTCCTTTTGACTGTTGCAAAAGACTAAATCAAGGATCGAATATGATTACAACCTAACCATATAACCAAACCACACAAATATTGTCTCTTTGATAATCATAGGGTAGAATTTTGATAATTTACGCAAAATTTGACACAAATCCTATGTGAGTGTGTGATTGACTCAACAATGGAATTTACCCATTTTTTTACTAATTTCTATACTCTTCTCTCTAGTGATACTCTCCCTCTCCATCTAGGAGGGTATAATTTTCTCCTTCATTCAACTTAGAAGACCATCAAAATAGTTAGTCCATTATTAGCAACAATATCTTAATCATTAATTAAAATTAATAATCATTATAATCAAAACATTTTTATTGCATTATAATTTCATCCAAATTTTAATTGATGTAAAATCATCCACTCATGTCAAAAATACATTTTTAACGTAAAAGTTAAAAGTAATTGTAAATCAAAATTTGGCATGTGACATATCCTCACCCATAAGGATCATCGTCCCTAATGATTTAGTGTATGATAATAAGATATTAAAACAATTTTTCTCTAAAGTATTTCAAATTAGTAAAAATAATGAGGATTTTTTTGATAAAATTCATTGTAATATTCCCAAGTGGTGTCGTCCTCGACATATTGGCCCCACTGGACCTTGCATTGGGTAACTTCTCTAGTATGCAAGAAAAGCTTGCGTAATTCAAGCACCTTGAGAGGCTCGATCGTTACCACTCTTGGATCCTATACCTATAGTGTATTTCAACCAAGTATATGATTTAAACTAGTAATATGCATCTTTAGATATGAAACATGAAAGAAATTATGCATCTGGTCAAGAGCTAGAGGTAGAGCGAATATGTAGGAAACTAGGTTAATCACTTCAAGAACTTTGAAGGGACCCAACAATCTAGGGGCTAGTTTGGATGATTTTCCAAACTGTATGGAACTTTTATGAGGTTTGACCCTCAAAAGAACTTTTTCTCCAACTAAGAACTATCTTGGTGTATACTTGGCATCAACATAACTTGTATGTCTATCATTTTCTTCTGTCGATATTTTTCTAGATCTACTCATCCATTTTTGATAATATATTTGGTCCAAGGCTAATCATATCTTCTCGCTTATCCCATCTTATAGGAGTTCAACACTTTCTTCTATATAATGCTTCAAATGGAGGTCATCTTTATTATAGAATGATAGGATTTATTGTATGAAAACTCCACAAGAAAAAGATATTCCTTTGAATTGTATTTTTGATCCATGCAATATATTCTCAACAAATCTTCAAGAATTTGGTTTACCCTTTTATCTGAGTATCTATCTCTAGGTGATAGGATGAGCTTATATTAAGTTGAGTTCCAAGTGCTGAAAATAAGGTTTTCCAAAAACTCAATGTCATTGTTATCATGAGGGATTACACCCGAACACAAAGGTAAAAGCTCAACAATCCCATGTAACATTGAAACACTTTCACTTGCATGTGGGTTGCTCATAATGAAAGTGAATCTCCAAATTGTGGGCTGGTTCCCCTTTTGATCTCCTAGAAACTACTGACTTGGATGGGAAAAGGTAAGAAGGATAAGTAAATTGAAATGGAAAGCCTTAATCTAGGAGGTGATGCACTGATAATGAAACTAACTTGCATAAAATGACTCACAACTATCCCTCAATGAACCCTTTTACCCAACTCAATTTGTGCAATCAAATCACATAAGTAATTCATAAAGAGGCCTATAATATCTAATTCTTTGAAGGAAAACAATGTTTTGACAACTCGGAATGCAAAATAAGACAATGCACAATTTACAACTTGTGATGGCTAACTGCTTTTGTGTATATACAATGAAATAATGAGACAAAAACTTAAAGGTTTTATCAGCACACAAGAAATTTACATCAAATCATTCAAGATATTAAAAAACGCATGAAATCGAGAAGGAAACTTAATAGGACCCTGAAAGATAGAAGGAAACACTACAAAAATCTAAAAGTAAGGCCTTCTACTATATTATAAAACTATAAAAAGCTGAGTTACAAATCTCTAAGCTTCTCTGCAATACTCAAGAGAAGGAAAAAAGTAAGAACTGAGAAAAAGACTAAGTCTTTTCTCAATATATAAAAGAAATAGAAGATAATGAGCCCAAAATAGATGTCAAGCTAACTAAAGTAAAAAAATATGTGAACTCCAAAGCTATCCACGAGAAAAATCAAAACTGCCTGAAAAATGGGGCCTACCAATGCTATAAACTAAGCTCAAACAATTCAAAACTCTGTCTCATACTGTTTGTAACTAAAGTGCAACTCAAAATGGCTCTTCAGTGCATGGAGGTGGCACTAAAAGTGAAAATATCCTCCCCATGAGCAAGTAAGAAAATGCATAAAAAAAAAGAGTCAAAACAAATGTAAACTACACTCTGAATGTTGCAAACTCCTCGTGTTGTGCATGATCAAATGGTCCTTGAAAAACTGACATGAAACTGAAGCTATGTCACAAAAAACTACACCATTTGCTCCATATGACTTTGACCTTCAGTTAACTTTCACTTATATTCCTTGCATGGATTTTTTGAAAAGGCAATCTTTTAATTAAATATTAAAGGTAATCATTTAATGACTATTTTAATATTTAATTTCTGTTAGTTGCACCTTTTATTCACTACATGTTAAATATTTTTTTTTATTCAAGGGGTAAACGCTTTTGACCGGAGCTATGAACTGAATACAACCATTCAACAATACCACCACAATGGGGTTTGAACCTTGGTGGCAAGAACAACAATGCCACCTATAAACCATCACACCATGCCAATACTGGCACTACATGTTAAATATTAAGGTAATAAAACATTACATTTAATATTTAATTGACATTTGCTATTTTTCTAACTCAATGCATAAGCATAATTGAAGATGAACTCAACATTTTAAAATCAAAAGATAATTTTGAAGTCAAACTTCAAAACCTCATGGGCCCTTTAAATCATTAGGTTAATTGACTTAATAAGTCAATACCATGGGAGAAATAAAATTAAAAAATTATGTTTGAAAACACAAGGCAAAAAGAAAAATCCATAAAATGACTAGGGCATCAGGTCAAAAGTCATCAAACCCTAATCCCTTAATCATTTTGCATTTTTTTCTTTACATCTTTGGAGCACTTCACTCCTTGTCGCACCGCCATGGTGGATAGATAGGGTTTTCTTGAGATAAAATGGAGATTATTATGAGATGTGGAGTTCAGTTTGAGCTTTTTTGGAAGATTTACATGCCTTCACACTACTGGTAAGTTATTTTCTTCCTGGAAATGTTGATATTTTATTTCTTTCTATGAAAAACATAGACTCCCTATGACATAAAATCATTTTTTCCCTTATCTTTTATGTAGAAAGACTATAAAAAAATTCATATTATATATTTGTAGCACCCCAGTGGTTTGAATCTTCTCCATTATTTATACTCTTTTGAGATGAATGAAGAATCCATTCTCAAGGCTATGACCATTACCTTAATATCCTGGTATCATTCCATTTTATGAAATAACAACTCATTGAGGCACTCTATCAAACAGTATGGTGCCTTGCCAATGCTTTCATTTTTGCTTATAAATATGCATCATGTGACTTAGAGGCATCAAACCCTAAAAGTCTCTTGCATTCTTCTCTATCTCCTTCCTTGTGTGCCACCATGGGAAACTTGATTTACAAATTTATGAGTTTAAAAGTTCCTTTAATGGTTGTGGTTGCCATATCATTGTTGAGTTGTTCTTCATACTCGTATGAGCTAGAAACTCCTATATCTGAATTTCATGTAAACCCCAAGTGGGTCTCATTATTTGTGAGACACAAAACCATCTTTGGTCGTGACCGTAGAATTTCTCCATCTGGGTATTTGTAAAAAAATTCACAGTCAACTTGACTGTCCTTCTTGTGTATGGATTATTCATGATATCATTAATCATTACATTCTCACTGCCATTAAGACCCTTTTGAAAACTATGTAACTTGAATACCATGAATAGCTTTGTCACTATTCTTGCTTCATTACTCTGTATGATATGTTGTGACTATGATCTCATAAACTATGCCATTTCATGGCTTCCTTGTCAAGAATAAAAGCTTATTGTTATGGCTGTCTATTTTGATTTTGTGGAGTCACTATAATATTTTTGTTTCCAAATGATTGAAAAGACTGTAACATGGAATTGTCAAATTTCTCTTCAAATATGAGATGATTCTTTTATTTCAACTCCATTCATGCCTGCGTTTGATGTTGTCCCATCACATTGTGATTGTGTATTGACATACTTTTAATGGTCTTGCCACTTTCTTTGCACTTGATTGTGGTATTTAATTTTAATAGAGAGCCTTGTTTTATGACTGTCATGTTATACAATATCCTTTCATTGTGATAAATGGAAACTATAGCAAAAAATTTGTACTAGCTTGATGTCCTTGAGCTATGTCTCTCCCATTGCAACTGTGGATGATTGTAAAAATGACTCTTGGGGACTGTCATTTGCACTTCTTAAAAGATAGTGAGTTGTGATTTTCTTAATAACTCTTGTGAATTCCCTTTGTGACTTAAAAATCACTGTTCTTTACTTCTCACATCCCTACTACTTATGCCATTGTAATTTCAAAATGACTATCCCTTTATGCATAACAATCAATCTTCATTTTCCATAGATTGTGTATGTGTGGCTCTCAATTGTCCATGTTCTTCTTTTAAATGTACTATCTCTTGAATGCAACATATCAATAAATATTATGAAAAGACCATTTTTCATTTATATCTTCCAATTTAAAGGACTGCTTCATGCATATTTGAATTGGTTGCTATGAATGATCAATGTTTGAGGCTCCTATAGACACTATATAATTTTCTCCTTCAGTTGAAATTTTTCTTTTAAGCATGTTGGGCTTAACCCTTGTGGGAGTCTCATTTTGCACCACATGCTAAAATGATGAACCAGTAATGAAACTTGTACCTATACCTACATAGTGAACTAACAAGTTAGATAAAAATAATGAATTCAATGTTCTTTTGATGACTTGATTTGGTACTTTTTCATTTATCTTTTAATGGATCAATTGATTTAATGCCTCGTAGCTATAAGTTATATGTTTGTTGATAGGATATATGATCAAGTTCATATCTAGAGCTCTAACAGGACTTTTTCAAATCAATTGCAGGTGCTTCTAAAGATTGGGTAGGAGAGAAGTTGGAGACAAGAAGAACCATCTAAAGATAGAAGAGAAAACAATCAATGCCAAAATTTCTAGGCAATGATGGATATGTTCTCTTTTCATGTTTTCTTTGCTATTTTCATCTTTAGATGTGTAGCTTACTCTTTTTGTTGTATTGAATTAATTGAGTCATTCCCATGGCTTGTGTGGGACTTTTAAAACATTTCTTCTATCTTTAAAGCATGAAACAACAATGCTTATGTAATCTTGTATGTTCTTTGATTTCAAAATGTATAAAACACAACATTACTATCCAATTTTGATAAATCTTTTTTTTGTGAATTTTGCATAATAAACTGAATCTTATTTGAAGTCCTTCATTGCACATGAACTATCAACATAAAATGAATGTACCTTTCACCTTAAATGTAACCAACTATTTTAGCTCTACCAAATTAAGCTGAGGTGAAATTTTGGTAACATTCTGACGATTTATGTAGAATGCTTGTCTGCTAAGCATGCCAAATTAGTTGCCTTGCTTATCCATTTGGCATGGAGTGCATTTTTCTATTTTTTTGACTCAAAAACCTTTGTAACTTAGCAGAAAAAAAATTGAAAGAAACTAGCACAATTCTGTTTAAGACAAAGTCAGAAAACTGTGCAACATCTTCACTTATGGAAAACAAAACTAAACCGAAACCAAATGTGCAATGGGCACTTATTAACTTTAAAACTACCCTACCCTACACTACCCACAAGTGGTAGCACTCAGACATGACCATTCATTGGTTGTGAGAAATAGCTTCCCTTCCTTGACGATAAATGTTGATTTTCATGCTTATGAATAGTTGAAACTAGATGAAGCACAATAAGATACTCAATAAATTGGTGCGATGCTTCATAAAGAATGTACACAAAATAACTCATTCTATGAATATGACCAACTATTTTGTTGGTTTAGAGTGAATAGACAGATTGAATATGTTGTTATTTTACTGAAACTTCATTAGGTATGCTTGGAATATCAGTCCTAGATAGATGTCTGATTGGGAATCCTTTAGAAATGATAAACTGATAATTCCTTTTGTTGGCTTCTTCTTTTCCAATTTCTTTTTCAACCACAACCTCTTTGATCACTTGATTATGTTGATTTTCAACCTTTTCTTTGAAAGATGCTTCAAAATATATGATTTGTTGCTCTTGTTGTACTAAAACAACCTTGATGTCCTCATCATTCACTATCCTGGTCTTTTGGTCACTACAAGAATTCAAAAGAGTGGAAAGCTCTCTACAATCTGAACAGGTAGGATCTTGACAATTAAACATTGATATGTCTTGAAAGGATTGATCATCTTCAATTAGTTCAAATGACTACTCTTCAAGGCAAGCTGCTTTCAATTCCTTCATGTTAGCCTCTTCAATGTAATACAAAGGGAGCTCTAAAAACACATTAGATGCTTCATCTTTATGGAGAACCTAATTTTATTTATTTTCATGTTTAGAGTGATAGTCAGTAATATCCTCTTGCAAAAAAAACTTATCAAATTGTAAAACATCACTATCATCCTTGCTTTCATGGACTAGCAACTCATAAAAAAATTTAGTATGTTCTTTTTCTTCCAAAATAGTCGGTAAGTTAACCATATGTATGTTGTCTTCCACATTTTCAACAAATCTAGGAAGCTAATCAAACAAAGAAATTGAATCTTCCTGGACTCATATGGTGCCTTCTCCAATGAAATCTTAACAACTTGTCTTTGTGACATAAGACTTTCACCCTGTAGCTTTTCCATTCTATTTTTGTTCTCTCATAAAAAACATTAGAAAACTTCTCAAATGAATCAAAGTGTAAAGGATCCAATGTCAAGCTTGAACCTACCTCCTCTACACAGGTGTTATGTTCATTTTCACCTAGAAACACACTATAAATAACAACTTGACCTCTTGCTTGACATGTGATTTTTCTGATTTGCTGGAACAAAAGGGACTACAAGAATCTTTAGCTGCTGAAGTAAGGTTGCTAAGTTCATTATAGTGTGTTTCAGACTCCTCTTGGCTATAAATTGGCTACCGTATTGAAGGGGTACTCCTAAAACTTGAAATTTTGATTGGTTTGGACTCTACAACCCCTTGATCCAAATCAATTTTTCGTTGCTCTAATTGGTGATTCTCTACAACTAAATGCAGTGGATTTATACCTTTAATCTTCTCCATGATCAATAGGATATCTTGATCAATGGGCTATTCTGAAACTATGCTAGGTTGTACCAGATTAGATTCCTCAACTTGCAAAGGATGTAGACTTACGAAATTTGAAATTTCAAGCTAAAAAGGTTGATTAGTAGAATTAAGAGGCTCCTTTTGCTTAAAATCTGGAATGACATGCTTACTAACCTCATCTTGCAAGGGTTGATCTAGAATGACAGGAGTTGTTTAGACCTCATGATTTTGTGCTTGAGCAAACAAAAACTTTATCTGTTCTTCTTTTGCAGCTAACTCCCTCTCGAGCTTTTCTTCAAATCGTACCCTTTGTATCTCCAACTCATGTTCATGAAGGTACACCTGATAATCTAACTCTTGTTGTTGTAAATTGAGCTCTTGTTGTCTCATGTACTCTTCTATCTAGTTTGTGATATCTAACAATATGTCCTTGGTCTCATTCATGCTATTCTTCATATCCTCAACCTCTTGGAGCTGATTTTGGACATGTAAATGTTGATATGAAGGTTAAGTAGGGGTGGGTGGGAGGTAAGCATATTGAGCATGTTGATATACTGCTATTGCATGGTTGTTTGGGATAAAAACCAACAACATGACTTGCCTGATACGGTTGATAAGGGTGTGGATAGGCAGGATTTTCATGAAACGGAGGTGGAAACATGATCTTTTCGTAAAAACTTGACATGTTAAATCATTTGAAACTTTGAAAACCCCTTGAAATCAAACTAAATCAGATTTATTTTGCAAAGATGAAACAAACCAGCACTTTATCTACTTGAAACGGGTAGATTATGCTCAAAGTCGATAGGTGTGTGTGTAGATCATGCCTCCAAAGGCGATAAATATTGATTTTCACAAAAAAAATTAGAATTATGTGGAAAATATTTGGACTAGGATATTCCAAATGGGTCCCACTAAGCGTGCCAAAAACTATTATCACAAGGGATTGTACCTGAAAAAAAAGTTGAAAGCTCAACAATCCCATGTAACATTGAAATACTTTCGAGTCTGTGTGTTGCTCATAACGAAAGTGAATCTCTAGATTGTGGGTTGGTTCCCCTCTTGATCTCCTAGAAACTACCGACTTGGATGGGAAAAGGAAAGGAGGATAACTAAATTGAAATGCAAAGCCTTAATCTAGGAGGTGATGCACTGATAATGAAGCTAACTTGCAGAAAATGACTCACAACTATCCCTCAATGAACCCTTTTGCACAACTCAATTTGTGTAATAAAATCACATAAGTAATTCATAAAGAGGCCTACAATATATACTTCTTTGAAGGAAAACAATGTTTTCACAACAAAGAATGCAAAATAAGATAATGCACAATTTACAACTAGTGATGGTTAACTGCTTTTGTGTATATGCAATGAAAGAATGAGACAAAAACTTAAAGGTTTTATCAAAATACAATAACTTTACATCAAATCATTCAAGATATTGCAAAAAACCTAAAATCGAGAAGGCAACTTGATAGTCCTAAAATATAGAAGGAAACACTACAAAAATCTGAAAGTAACCTACTACTGTATTATAAAATTGTTAAAAACTGTTATAAATATCTAAGCTTCTCTGCAATACTCAAGAAAGGGAAAAAAGTAAGAATAAGTCTTTTCTCAATGTATACAAGAAATAGAAGACAATGAGTCCAAAATAGATGTTGAGCTAACTGAAGTAAAAAATATGTGAACTCCAAAACTATTCACGAGCAAAATCAAAACTGCCTAAAAAATGGGGCCCACCAATGTTGTAAACTAAGCTCAAATAACTTAAAAATTTGTCTCATACTGTTTGCAACTGAAGTGTAACTCGAAATGGCTCTTGAGTGCATGGAGGTGGCACTAAAAGTGAACTAAAAGTGAAAATATCCTCCCCACGAGCAAGTAAGAAAATGCATAAAAAAGGAGTCAAAACCAATGTAAACTGCACTCTAAATGTTGCAAACTCCTCCCCATGTTGTGCATGATCAAATGGTCCTCAAAACTAACGTGAAACTGAAGCTATGTCATGAAAAAATCCACCATTTTCTCCATATGACTTTAACCTTTAGTTAGCTTTCACTTATATTCCTTGCATGGATTTTTTGAAAAGGCAATATTTAATTAAATATTAAAGGTAATCATTTAATGACTATTTTAATATATAATTTATGTTAGTTGCACCTTTTATTCACTACATATAAAATATTAAGGTAATAAAACATTACCTTTAATATTTAATTGACATTTTCTATTTTTCTAACTCCATGCAATAAGCATAAGTAAAGGTGAACTCAACATTTCAAAATTAAAAGATAATTTTGAAGTCGAACTTCAAAACCTCACGGGCCCTTTAAATCATTAGGTTAATTGACTTAATAAGTCAATATCGTGGGAAAAATAAAATGAAAAAATTATGTTTGAAAACATAAGGCAAAAAGAAAAATCCATAAAATGATTAGGGCATTGGATCAAAAGTCATCGAACCCTAATCCCTTAATCATTTTGCATTTTTTTCTTTGCATCTTTGGAGCACTTCACTCCCTGTCACATCGCCATGGCGGATAGATAGGGTTTTCTTGAGCTAAAATGGAGATTACTGTAAAATGTGGATTTAGGTCTGAGCTTTTCTAGAAGATTTACATGCCTTCACATTGCTAGTAAGTTATTTTCTTGCTAGAAATGTTGATATTTTATTTCTTTTTGTGAAAAAGATAGACTCCCAGTGATAGAAAATCATTTTTTTCCCTTATCTTTTATGCAAAAAGACTATAAAAAATATGCATATTATATATTTGCAATGCCCCAATAGTTTGAATCTTCTCCATTTTTTATGCTCTTTTGAGAAGAATGAAGAATCCATTCTCAAGGCTGCGACAATTACCTTAATACCCTAGTATCATTGCATGTTATGAGATAACAACTCATTGAGGCACTTTGTCAAATAGTATGGTGCCTTGCCAATGCTTTCATTTTTGCTTATAAATATGCATCATGTGACTTAGAGGCATCAAACCCTAAAAATATCTTGCATTCTTCTCTATCTCCTTCCTTGTGTGATGCCATGGGAATCTTGATTTACAATTTTTTGAGTTTAAAAGTTCCTCTAATGGTTGTGGCTGCCATATCATTGTTGAGTTTTTCTTCATACTCGTATGAGCCAAAAAATCCTATATCTGAATTTCATGTAAACCCCAAGTGGGTCTCATTATTTGTGAGACACAAAACCATCTTTGGCCATGGCTGTAGAATTTCTCCATCTGGGTATTTATAAAAAATTTCACAGTCAACTTGACTGTCCTTCTTGTGTTTTGATTATTCATGATATCATTGATCATTACATTCTCACTACCATTAAGACCCTTTTGAAAATTGTGTAACTTGAATACCATGGCTAGCTTTGTCACTATTCTTGCTTCATTACTCTGTATGATATGTTGTGACTATGATCTCATAAAGTATGACATTTCATGGATTCTCTGTCAAGAATAAAAGCTTACTATTATGTTGTCTCTTTTGATTTTGTGGAGTCACTATAATATTTTTGTTGTCAAATGATTTAAAAGACTGTAACATGGCATTGTGACTTTTGTCTTCAAATATGAGATGATTCTTTGATTTCAACTCCATTTCATGCCTTTGTTTGATGTTGTCCCATCACATTGCAATTACAATGTATTGACATACTTATAATGGTCTTGCCACTTTCTTTACACTTGACTGTGGTATTTAATTTTAAGAGAGATCCTTGTTTTATGATTGTTATGTTATACTTGATATCCTTTCACTGCGATAAATGGAAACTATAGCAAAAATTATGTACTAGCATGATGTCCTTGAGCTATGTATTTTCCCATTGCAATTGTGGATGATTGTAAAAAGGGCTCTTGGGGACTGTCATTTGCACTTCTTAAAAGATAGTGAGTTGTGTTTTTCTTAATAACTATGGTGAATTCCCTATGTGACTTGAAAATCATTGTTCTTTACTTCTCACATCCCCACTACTTTATGCCATTGTAATGTCAAAATGACTGTCCCTCTATGCATAACAGTCAATCTTCATTTTCCATAGATTCTGAAAAGACCATTATTCATTTATATCTTCAGCTTAAAGGACAACTTCATGTATATTTGACTTGACTACTATGAATGATCAATGTTTAATGCTCTTGTAGACACTATATGATTTGCTCCTTTAGTTGAAATGTTTCTTTTAAGCATGCTAGGCTCAACCCTTGTGGGAGCCTCATTTTACACTACATGCTAAAATGATGAACCAGTAATGAAATATGTACCTATACTTGAACAATGAATAAACAAGTTAGATAAAACTAATGAATTCAATGTTCTTCTGATGACTTGATCTAGTACTTTTGTATTTATCTTTTAATGGCTCAATTGATTTAATGCCTCATAGCTGTAAGTTATATGTTTATTGATAGGATATATGATCAAGTTCATACCCAAAGCTCTAACAAGACTTTTTCAAATTAGTTGTAGGTGCTTCTGAAGATTTGGTAGGAGAGGGGCTGAAGACAAGAAGAACCATCTAAAGATAGAAGGAACAAAAATCAATGCTAACATTTCCAAGCAAGTATGGATATGTTCTCTTTTCATGTTTTCTTTGCTATTTTCATCTCCAGATGTATAGCTTACTCTCTTTGTTGTATTGAATTAATTGAGTCTTTCCCAAGGCTTATGTGGGATTTTTAAAACATTTATTCTATCTTCAAAGCATAAAACAAAATTTTTTATGCAATCTTGTATGTTCTTTGATTTCAATATGAACAAAATACAACATTACTATGCAATTTTGATAAATCTTCTATTTGTGAATTTTTCATACTAAACTGAATCTTACTTGGAATCCTTCATTGCACATGAACTATCAACATAAAATGAATGTACCTTTCACCTTAAATGTAACCAACTATTCCAGCTCTACAAAATTGAGCTGAGGTGAAATTTTGGTAACCGTCATGTGCATATCTTTACTAGAACTAATCTTCTTAGAAATTTCATGCAATCTAAACACTTCTTAGACAAAATTTCAAGCTAGTATCGGTTCTCCATCCATTGAATTTCTAAGTATAAAATGGGATACCTAGGTGACTTTATCCACAACTACTATTATATTGTTATTTCTATTTTGAGACATAGGAAGACTTTACACAAAGTCCATACTAATGACTTGCCATTTCCACTTTGGAATTTCATGAGGGTATAGAAGTCGTATTGGGTGTTGATGTTCAACCTTTATTCCCAAGTATTCCAAACATCTTGTCACAAATATTGTAGCATCATTCTTCATGCCTTTCTAGAAATAAAGTGTTTTTACATCTTCTAGGAGTTTTTTCACTCTCAGGTGTATTGAATACGGTGTAGAATGAGCCTCTTTCCACACAAGACATCTTAACTCCTCATTTTTTGGAACATACATTATTCCCCTATACTTTAAAACTCTATCTAGTTCAAAATAAAATCATCATACCTCAAACCTTGAGGATTGATTAAGAGAGATTGACTAACCTGTTCATAATATTCATCTCCCATATAATTTTTGTTAGAGTAAAGGTTTCAACTTAATTATGTTAATTAATTTACATTTATTCCTCTCTTAAGATTTCACTTTAGTTTGTATATTGTGACATTTAATAATTATATTAATTATTAAATGTCTACCTATTAGGGTTACTTTTAGGTTTGCATGATCTCCTTTCTTAAGGATTGGTCCATTGTATATTTTTCATTCTATTGCTTTGTTAATACATCTTTCATATTACAGAGCTTCAAACCCTCTCTTGCTTTTTTCTCCATTCTCTTCCCTATGACAGGTATCTCCTTGCATGCAGGTGTTTTTGGAATCTGAAGTTTTTTTTGACAACTTCTACATGGTATTAGAGCATGGATTCAACAAACCTCTTCTTGGTTTATGAGGTTTTTCTTCTTCAACAAGGGTTGTAGGCTTCAAAACTGAATCCCCTTTGCTCTTTTGCAAATTTTGGAGGTGGACTTTTTTGGAGCATTTTGGTACAAAAAGGACCTTGTCGTTGGATCTAGAGCTATCAAGAAAGTCAAATTTGGCTTTTGTTTTGCTTGATTTCGACTCTAGATGCCAGATCTACAAGGTTTTGAAGCGGTTGCTTTGTCTCCAAATCTGGAGGGTAGTTGTATATTTGGTGCATTTTGAGCCTAAACAGACATCACCATCACACTCAAAAGGCCCAAAAACCCTAAGATTGCTTGTCAAATCATCAAAATCTAAGCAGTTGACCTTTGAGGAAAATTTTTTTGCTCATACGGCCGTGCACATGGATCGAGGTAAAAATTTCATTAATTTTTTTTTTTCTGCACAATCAAAAAAAAATTTGGTAGTTTTTTTTCCCATTGTAAAAAAAAATCATTGTAAACCTCTTTTTCAAAAGATTTTACGAAAAGCTTAGTACATATTTTTCTGTTTTTAAAACAAATCAAATGGGCTAGCAGGGTACCCCTACGTAATACTACACATGATATACCTATGCAACCTACGCAAGTCATACCTGCAGAGGCCTACGCAAGTACCATGCACCTTTATGGAGCTATGGGGGTGGGCCCACATGCTCCCTCCATAGATTTTTTTTTTTTTAAATATCAATTTTTTTTTATATATGTAAAGTTTTTTTATTGTTTTTTTTATATATTTTTTTTTTTCAATTTTTATCCCAGTATTTTGCTGTGATGGCCATTTGATTGTCAAATTTAATGTCGCACTAGTTTTTTCCCCTTTGGAGTTATTTTCTTCTAGAGGCCATAACTTGGGCATATGATATCAATTTTTGGAAAATGAGATATCATCGGAAAGTTGGTTCCACCAAATTTCTAGTGGTGTGGGTTTCATCACTTGTTTCTATTGATGGTGCATTCTACAGTCAATCAAACTTGGAGGAGTTGTTTTCAGTCCCGAGCTCATAACTTTTAACCAGTTTCTCCATTTTTCACAATCTCAATGGTGTTGGAACCATCTTTTAGAGCTCTTTAGTTCCATCCATGCAATTTTTCCTGATTTCACTCCAAGTACATTTTATTCAATTTTTGTGTTTTCACGCTTTGGTGAATTACCTAGTCATATTAGCTCTTAGGAACTTCTCGTTTGCATGGGATGCTTCATTTTTTGTTGTTCTTTATGTTTTCTAATTTTTAGTCCTATTTGGGCATTGTAAACATCATTTGTAAGCAATCTTCTATGTAAACACACTGAGATAAAGTGCTACACTATTGTACATTTATTTTGAGGATTTTGCACATAAGGTTGTGCCATAGTTTGTACTCGCACTGTATTATTAAGTGCCATGGGGGGGTTGTGTAGTACCTTTTTTTTTTCCATCACACCTTTTTCCGGTGAGTGTCCCTCCACAACAAAATTGGATCCATATGATTCCAGCCTCATGCATGTGTGCTTTGTTTTGCACACCACTTTTTCAGTTCTAGGTGCTTTCTAGTGCACTTTCAGATGTTGTTTCTTCTCCTTCATGCACTACAAGGTGTTACACAACATTTCTATGGATTTTTCAAGCTCTCCCAGTCAACATTATGGGGTGGTATTATACTGTTCATGCTAATACTTCCTTGGTTTCGCCTTGGAAGGAATCTTCCATCCATAGTTGATTAGTGTTCATTAGACTATTGGTACGTGTGCCATCTATATCTTTGTTCCAGGTGTTTTCCTTTTTTTTTTCATTTGATTCAAGTAGTGTCATTGGGGCACTCATGTAGATTGTTGTCTTCTTGATCCTGATCATCCTATCTTCAGAGGAGGTTCTTCTGCACTGTAACAATTATCTTGCGATAGTTGTTTGTAGCCTCTTCATGATTTTGTGGTGTTCTCTTTGTTCCTATCTTTTGGGACAACCTTTCCTTGATTTGAAGCTTCTTAGACCTTCACTTGTATTTCTCTCTTTTGGAGAGGATTTTTTTCCATGAGTTTTTCTCCTTTTCTCCTGTTGTGAGAGATCTTTTACATTTGTACATGGGTACCTGATCTGGCCTTGTTGTCAAGACCCATCTTTTCTTTTTTACATATTTTCCTAGTGTTTTAGCTACTCCCTAAGTTCATCTTAAGGGGGGGGTGTTAGAGTAATAAGTCATTTCACTTAGTTAATTTAATCATATTGGTTAATTAATTAAGTCGCTTATCACTTTAGGTTTGCTTAAGCTAAACTTAGGCACATTAATAATTAATTATTTATTAATTATTAAGTGTGCACACTAGGGTTTGATCTCCTTTCTTAAGGATTGATCACATTGTAATGATTTAATGGGAGAATATTTGTAGCTGCCATATCTTCTTGAAAGTTTTCTCTCTTCTGTAGCTTTTTCTTGTTGAAGAATATTGCGCATATTTGTTTGCAAATCTCTAGTGTGGAAGGTGTATTTGTTTGTTTTTTGATCCTGTGGCTTGTGGTTTTGTGCTTGTTTCACAATTCTAACAATTTTGTATAACTTGATCCTTAAAATTTGAATTAATGGAGACTATTGAGGAAATATGTCTCCTTTGACTCAAAGCATATGCTACTCAATTTTATTTTCCTTTGATATTTAACTTATTTGAAAAATCATAGTTGGATATCAATTCCAACCATATTCTTTGCTAAGCATTGAGATGTGGTTGGGAGAATAAGTACTTAATACCTTGATGTTCCAACTTAAGTTTATAAGGCTTTCCCAACAAGTAATGTCACACATTTGCAAAGCATGAACATTTATTGCCAATTCTAGGTCATGAGGAGCATAATTCTATTCATATGATTTTAACTTTCTTGAATCATAGGCTATCAATCACCCTTTTTGCATAAGTACACCACCTAATCCTTCTCTTGAGGCATCAGTGATTACAACAAACTAACCTTCTCGATTATAAACCTTCAATATTAGATCTGTAGCCAACTTCTCTTTAAGCTGATCAAATTCCTCCTAACAATTTTTTGACCACCATAAAACTGTGCACTTCATGCATATTTTTAGCACTAGCTATTCAATAATGGCTTTGATCTTCAACACAATTCCTTCAATTGAGATTACATCACCTAGCTATTGTAATTCTTTTTGAAAGAACGTTTTAGAGAGCTTCCCATACTTAGGTATTACATTAAAAATTATTGTTTCATTTTTTAGATCATATATATATATATATTCAAAATAAACATAAAATATAAATTAAAAAGACATTAAAAATGTATTTTTGACCATTTTAATTATACAACATTGTTAAAACAAAAAGTTATCTTACATTAAATAAATAAAATATTGTATATCTACTTTCGTATTGGTGATGCTCTATATATTGATGAAATTTTATTTTTACTCCAAGATGGATGAAAATGATAGTGTGGAGATGTAAAACATGTGTTAGATAAGAAAATTAAGACTTGTTGAACAATCCTTATTGAAGATGGAAGAAAAAAAATCACCCTATTTATATTTAAATTTTGTTGAAAATTTAAAAAATATTTAATAATTTGGCCAATATAAATAATACTTTTAAATAGCTATCATATTATAAATACACATTTAACTATGTTTATATAATTAATGTATACAATAGAACAAAAAGTAAAAGACAAAAAAATAATTTATAATTACAATTTAATAAATCTTACAAATTAATTTTACAATAAAGATAAAAATAATCTAATAATTGTATAATCATTAAATCTTGTCACCTTAACAAGAGAAAGTAAGCAGGGGCAACCCTTTGGTGAAATGGTTGGGCTTCTTTCTTATAAAACTCTATAATGATGAAAATTGCACCCCCCTTGGAAATGGTACAATTTCACTTGATTTGGGAATAATTAATGATAAATTGTACTTAATGTTGCCTTGATCTAGTGTTGTGATGTATTTTACACCCCCACATTAGGTTTTGGGCCCTTTTAAAGCTAAATAAACCTAACTTCTCCTTAATTTAGTGTTGTAAAGTGTATTTATTTACACCTTCACATTAAATTTACGAGACTTGTAAACTAAATGGACCTAATCTAGTGTTGTAATGTGTTTTACACATTCACATGGGATTTTGGGACCTTTTAAGCTAAATAGACCTATTTTTGCATTAATTTAGTGTTGTAAAGTGTATTTAAATTTATACTTTCACATTGGATTTTAGGCCCTCTTGCATTTATGACCTTAATATCATCATTAATAAGCCCCTACGACCCTATATTGTGCATCCCAAGGCATATTTTAACCAAAAACCCAACAAGATCAATAAATAAGCTCAATTTACACACTCCCCGACACTCTAGCAATCAAAATAGGCCCTGTGGGACCCATATACCACCCTGGATGTATGAGTCCCATCTAATTGAGGCCCATATGCCAAAAATGATGTATGAGTCCCATTTCACCTTTTTTTAAGGTTTTGAGTAGGAAAATTGGGTTTTAAGTTCAAATTATTGGGAAGAAATTTAAATGTCAATTAATCTGGAAAGAGTGGAATGTTGAATTCTCTCTGAATCATGTTGAGCGGATAAGTTCATTTATGAAGTTCGTTCCTCAGTTCCAGGATACATTTATATCCACATATTTCTCTGTTAGGGTTAGTTAGTTAGTTGCTTTCCTGATTTAAATAAGTGTTCCTCCTGCGCTGGTGAACAAGAAGGAAGAGACAGAAAGTAGATTATGTAAGAGGGTGATCCCATAATAGTGGTTTACAATTTTTGGCCAAACTGGACACTGAAATTATTATTTTTAACTAAATCTTCACATTCGGGCACCTATAGCGGCTAAACTGTGAGGAATTTGAAGATGGTGCAAACTAGAGTCTCATCAAATTTGTCTGTAGATTCTAAAAATATTTTTTTCAAAATTTTGGAATCAAATTGCACTTCTTTTTCTATCTCCCACAAAAACTGGTTTTTTTCAAAAAACAATATTTTTAAAAAGTGACGTAGACCGTATAATGCATAACTTTTTTTCCATGAAGGATAAAATTATAATTCTTTGAAATTTAAATTTGTAACTCTGATATCTAGTGCTTCCACTTGGTTAGATAGTTTTTATTGAATATTTTTTCCTTCATCGGTTTCAAAGTCAAACTAATTACAAACACATGATCGATAACGCTAGTAAACTTTTTGTATATGTTAAAAATTTAATTTAATTTTTTTGTTGGATCAAGGACTTCAATATCCGGTGCACTCATATTTTTCATTTTTTTTGATAATCTTCTATTTTTCCACATGTGAAGAACAAAGAAATTCATTTTTTGATGAAAAACCTATGTTTAAATAAAACTTAAAAAACAATACATAACAAAACCAAAACATATTAAAATTATATTCATTGGATAGCTTGTTCTAGGAATACCATAATCATTTGAAATAAATTTTAAATGAATTCATTTGATCCCCCAAAATCTAATTCAAAAGTGATTTTTATTAGCATTTTGATAGGTGTAAAGGAGACGCATTTATAGGTATGGTTTAAAACTAGCGAGGTTCTATCCAAGGGGGTTTGATCTAAGGTGATTTGATCAAACCCTCTTCAATTGGAATCCTTAAAATGGAACTTTTTAAGGCTTAAATCATTATATTTTCTAAAAATATTTGATTTCAGCTAAAATTCGTTCCTCTCAGGAATTGTAAACCACTATTATGACAGCACCCAAGACTTAGAGTCATAATAAGAATCATAGTTTTTGTTAGTTTTCTAGAGCAGAACAATTAATGTACATGATTTCAAGTTATGAATAAAAGTTGATGAAGTTTTGAGTACAATCTTTTGCATAAATTAGTTGATGCTTGCTAAGGGGGCCCACTTATGAGTATCTGTAGTTGAGTAGTTGTTTATCCTTTGTTAATTAGAAGTTAGATTTCATTCTAGAAAGTTTCAACACAAACTCAGTCTTATATTGTTCCTGTAGCATCAGGAATCCATCCTTGTGTTTGTTCCTGCAGCATAAGGCCAGTTCATAGTTTGTTTCTCAGTTGTAGCTGTTATGATTTCTGCTTTGGTTAAATTATGTTTGAGTTAAGAGAACTTTGCATTACCTTCCTATAGCGTAGGTAGAATTATTTTCAAGTATTTATTTCTAATAGGTTGTGACTGAAACTAGTTCTTAGTGCACATACAGTGTAGCTCCATTTCAAGTATTTGTTCCCTAGTTTGACAAGTAAATGAATGACCATGAAAAGGTATTAGTCACCTGCTGGAATGTCCAATTCCCAGGTTAGGATTTCTCATGACTTTTATATCCTTTTGTGGGCGCAACCATTTTTGGCGCCGTTGTCGGGGATGGTGTCAAGCTAAGAACCTGCTATAGTCATTGATAGTAGTAGTTTAGTCAGTTATTCAAGTATTTTCAAATTCTTTAAAAATACCATCCATTTTGTTGCATGCATAGAAGAAGAGACGCTCTGGTAAGATTTCTCCCTAACCTTCCATTTATTGACAATAATCCTGAACCAGCTTATAATTTATTTCAGGAAGGAGGAGATCAAGATATCAATCCATTTGTTGGAAACTTGCTTGTTAAACTACCATATGACCTAGCTGACGAAGAACCTGAAGAAAAACATTTGCTTTGATACTCCATCAAGTAACTATGGCACGTAATCCACCTAATCAACCTCTTGCTTTTGAATTCCCTATCATTGCCCAGCAAGATAATGATAACCTTAAGAATATCCCTTCCTCCTTGCTTCCCAAGTTCTATGGACTGGTCACAGAGGACCCAAAAACTTTCTTGTTTGAGTTTGACATCCTCTGTCACAGCTATGATTACACTTCAGATGCTCATAGGTTGAAGTTGTTTCCTGCTACCTTGAAAGAGGGAGCTCTTAGATAGTTCATGAGTCTAGGAAGAGTTGTTGTTGATAGTTGGACAGCCATGCAAACAAAATTTCTTGACAAATACAAGGAATATTGTAAGAGTGGCAGTAAGGGTGACAATATATTCAAAATTCAACAAAAGGAGGATGAAATCCTAGAAGACTATATCTCAAGGTTCTTGTTTTCATTGAAGAAGAATTCAGACCATACTCTCAATGAAGAATCTCATAAACTACTCTTTCTAAGAGGAATTAGTGATACCTGCATAGATGCTCTGGACCTGATGGGAGGAGGTGATATAACCCAAGTGTCTTGGGATGATATAAAGAAAATATGTCTCAACTACTCTCGAGCAAACGTTAAGAAGGGTAGAGGTCATCAAGCCACAATGGGAAAGTCTTCTACTAGTGGAGTTTCATGGATGGAGATTACAAATTTGTTGTCTGATTTCAAACAGGATATCATAAATAACATGGCAATACAGTTGGATACCATGCAAGCTTGCAAGAAACATGAGGAAGTTGAAGCAATCCTGATCAGGTTTTGTCCTCATTGTAGATAGAAGAAATGTGATTGCAGATGCAATATGGTGGCTAACCTAGAGGCTAAGCAATTACCTACTAATTTTAAGATGGTGGAAGGAGATGATGACCAAGTATTCTTCGTTGCACAAAGGCGACCATGGGCTCAAAGACAAAGTATGCCTCAAGACCCTTTGACTTTTGGTAATCCTTATAATAACCAATGGAAATATCCATATGGCCCATCACCACCTTGGAATACTCTTCAACCATACTAGCCCAATTATTAGAGTCCTCAATGACAATTTCCTCAAGGAGGTTGGCAGTAGCCACAATGACAATGGACTCCACCCCAAGGTAATTGGTAGCCTAATTATCAATGGAGAAGTCCTCAACAATGGAAGAACCAATCCCCTGGAGCCTTGCAGCCTCAACAGTCACATCCTCCAACTCTTATGCCACCTCCTGCAACACCTGCAGTGAATACTAGCCCTCCAAAACAAACCCCTATTCCTGCTCAACCACTACCAAATCCTAATAATAAGCAGTAGCAGTAACAACCTCTCTATTGCACAGAAGCCAATCAATACCTAGCTTATGCCCTAAATATTCATGATATCCATCTCAGGTCTGGAACCACTCTCCCTGCTCCACAGCTGCCTATAATTACAGAAATTTCAGACTATGCCTCTGAACCGCCTACTGATCCTATAGAAAATTCACCTATATCAGATACTTCCTCTAAGGAACCTGCCCCTTAGCATCAGGATAAACCACCTTTTCCTTAGAGACTGTAACTCACTACATCCAAGCCTATGGAAGAACCTACTTTTGATATTCTAGATTAGCTAAAGAATATGCACATTCAAATTCCTCTCTTAAAAGCCATTAAAGATATCGCAATATATGGAAAAGCCATTAAGGAGGCTTGTTTGAAAAAGCAAGGATGAAAGAAAAAGGATCCTCAAACTATACATGTTTTAGGATAGTTAGCAGACATTATGTTAGGGAAGATAGTTATTCCAAAATATACTGACCCTGGGAGTCTTGTGGTGCAAATCACTATTAATGGCCAGATAGTAAAAAATGTGTTGATTGACCTTGGTGCAGCTATCAATGTAATGACTAAGCATACTATGGAATATTTGAATATCCTAGCCATTCGGTCTACACCTACCATCCTGCAGCTTGCTAATAGTTCCATAGTAACACTTGATGGGGTGGTAGAAGATGTCATTGTCATCCTAGAGTCCTTGGAGTACCCAACAGACTTCACCATATTATCCACTAAAGCAACCTTGGAAGGATATCATGTCATCCTAGGTAGACCCTAGTTAGCCACAGTTGATGCCCTTATAGGATGTCGTTCAAGAGATATGACAATTTCTGATGGTCAGTCAAGGAAGAAGTTGGATTTATATCCACCTGCCTAGCCTTAACTAGACCTATCCCAAGCAATTTGGCCAGATTTGGGAGAGGAAACTAAAGAAGTCAATTCTTTGTCCCATCTAATGATGATGCAACCTGATCCATTCTCTTAGCTTTAAAGTGAGGGTGGTCTACTTTTACAACTTTTTCAGCCCAACCCTGATTTGAATAGTTCATCTATCTCAAATAACAATCCTCAACAGTGTTTCCTGCAACAACTGAATCCTGAAGAACTGACACCTAAACCTCCTATAGTTTATCACAATCTACTTCCACATGATATACATACACCTCCTATATCATCAACCTCTATGAATGAGCTTACTAAGCAGGTAGAAATGTCTCCAAGCCGCTGTCTAAATATAAATAATAAACTATCACCATCTCAACAAACCTCCCTGGTCACAATGTTGCAAGTTCAACATAAATCTTTTGCATGGGACTATGGGGATATGAAGGGACTCAATCCTCAACTCTATACTCACAGAATCTACATCAACGAAGACTGTTCACCTATTAGGCAACCTCAAAGAAGGATAAATCTAGCACTTAGGGAAATAGTTAAAATAGAGCTCCAAAAATTGCTTGATGTTGGTTTCATCTACCCCATTTCAAACAGTCAATGGGTCTCCTCATTGGTCATTGTCCCTAAAAAAGGAGGAAAATGGAGAGTATGTGTAGACTACAGGGAGCTGAATACAACCACTAAAAAGGATCGTTTTCCATTACCATTTGTTGACCAAGTGTTGGATACATTGTCTGGTAAAAAGTATTTTTCCTTTTTGGATGGATACATAGGGTATAATCAAATTAGAATTACCCCTGAAGATCAAGACAAAATAACTTTTACCAGTCCATGGGGAACTTTTTCCTATTCTGTCTTACCTTTTGGCTTATGTAATGCACCTACAACATTTCAAAGGGCAGTAATTAGTATTTTTGCTGACATATCCCATGATTGTATGGAGATTTACATGGATGACTTCACCACTTGTGGAGGGGTGATCCCATAATAGTGGTTTACAATTTTTGGCCAAACTAGACACTAAAATTATTATTTTTAACTAAATATTCACATTTGGGCACCTATAACGGCTAAACTGTGAGGAATTTGAAGATGGTGCAAACTAGAGTCTCATCAAATTTTGTCTGTAGATTCTAAAAATATTTTTTTCAAAATTTTTGGAATCAAATTGCACTTCTTTTTCCATCTCCGAAAATAGATTTTTCAAAAACAACATTTTTAAAAAGTGACACACACCGTATAATGCATAAATTTTTTTCCAGGAAGGATAAAATTCTAATTCTTTCAAATTTAGATTTTTAACTCTAATATCTAGTGCTTCCATTTGGTTAGATAGTTTTTTATTGAATATTTTTTCCTTAATCAAGTTTCAAAGTCAAACGAATTACAATTCAGAAACAACACGACGTATAACGATAACTTTTTTTGTATATGTCAAAATTTAATTTAATTTTTTGTTTGATCAAGGACTTCAATATCTAGTGCACTCATATTTTTCAAATTTTTTGATAATCTTCTATTTTTCCACATGTGAAGAACAAAGAAATTCATTTTCATGAAAACCTATGTTTAATAAAACTTAAAAAACAAATACATAACAAAACCAAAAAATATTAAAATTATATTTATTGATAGCTTGTTTTGAGGAATACCATAATCATTTGAAATAAATTTTAAATGAATTCAATTGATCCCCCAAAATCTAAATCAAAAGTGATTTTTTATCAGCATTTTGATAGGTGTAAAGGAGACACATTTATAGGTATGGTTTAAAACTAGAAAGGTTCTATCCTAGGGGGTTTGATCTAAGGTGATTTGATCAAACCCTCTTCAATTGGAATCCTTAAAATGGAACTTTTTAAGGCTTAAATCATTATATTTTCTAAAAATATGTGATTTCAGCTAAGATTCGTTCCTCTCAGGAATTGTAAACCACTATTATGATAGCACCGGGAGCCACTTATGAAGAAGCATTAGAAAATCTGGAAAAAGTGTTGAAACGATGTAAGGAGAAAAATATGTCTTTGAATAGTGAGAAATGCTTCATGATGATACAAGAAGGAATTGTTTTAGGCCATCATATTTCTCAGGTAGGAATTCAGGTTGACCCTGCCAAAGTAGAATTCATTTTAAATTTGCAAACACCTACAAAGCAAAAGGATGTTAGAAGCTTCCTAGGCTATGCTGGATATTACAGAAGATATATCAAAGATTTCAGTAAAATAGCCAGCCCATTATATGCCTTGTTGACTAAGGATTCTAAATTTAGTTGGACCGAGGCCTATGACAAATCTTTCTTGCAGCTTAAGAACTTGCTTACTTAGGCACCTGTTCTTCAAGGACCGAAGTGCAGTTTTCCTTTTCATATACACACAGATGCTTCTGATTATGTAATAAGGGTAGTTTTAGGACAGAAAGAGAATTTCATTGAACATGCTATATATTTTATTAACAAAAACTTGCAAGGTCCTAAATTAAACTATACTATCACAGAAAAAGAATTGCTAACAATTGTGTATGCTTTGAACAAGTTTGTACACTATGTCACTGGTTATTAGATATTTTTCCATACAGATCATGTAGCAATAAGATACCTCATGAATAAGCCTACCATATCTGGTAGATTAGCAAGATGGCTCCTATTGTTGCAGGAATTTGATATCACAATTATTGATTAACCAGGACGGGCTAATGTGGTGGCTGACTTCTTGTCAAGACTTCAAACAACTACACCTAGCACACCAGAGGTAATTGATGATAGATTTCCTGATGAACATCTATTTTTCATTACTGCTTGGACCCCATGGTATGAAGATATTGCAAATTACTTAGCAGCCAACAAGATTCCAACCCATTTTTCCCCAAAGGAAAAACAATTGTTGGTGGAGAAAATTTTTAACTTTTCATTGATTGCAGATTGTTTATTCTACACATGACCTGACCAAGTCATGAAAAGATGTGTTAGGGAAGAGAAACCTATGACATATTGCATGCCTGTCATGATGAGCCATGCGGTAGGCACTTTGCAGCCAAGAGAACATCTATGAAGGTGCTTGCTACTGGATACTATTGGCCTACACTACACAAAGATGTTGTAGCCTACACCAGGAAATGTGACAGATGTCAACGCATGGGAAGACCAACAAGGTCTGATGAAATGTCCCTGTATCCTCAAGTGGTAGTCAATCCCTTTGATAAGTGGGGCATGGATTTTGTTGGGCCTATTGACCCTCCATCCAATGGGAAATATATTTTAGTTTGTACTGATTATGTAACCAAATGGGTGGAAGTGAAAGCAATGACTCATGCCCATGATAACAAGGTTGTTGAATTCCTATATGAGTAGATCTTTACTCGGTTTGGAGTCCCAAGGGAACTTGTCACAAATCAAGGAGCTAAATTTATAGATCCAATTTAATCATTGCACTAATGAATGATTACAAGATCCGACAAAGGAAGTCTAGCCTTTATCACACTCAAGCCAGTTGTCAGGCAAAAGTTACCAACAAAGAAATTGAGGTGATTCTTACCAAGACAGTCCAACTACACAAGAAAGATTGGAACAGTAGACTTCCTGAAGCCGTTTGAGCCTATAGGACAACATGGAAGACAACTACAGGGTTTACTCCTTTTGAATTACTCTATGGAAAAACTACCATGTTAGCAATAGAATTTGAGCATAAGACCTTGAGGACTACTCTAGAGCTTAATATTGACATTTCAGAAGCCCAAAAGGAATGACTCCTACAGCTGAATGCGTTAGACAAAATCAGAAAAGCGGCCCTGCAACATACTGAAACTATATAGCAACAAAGGAAAAAATGGCATGATCGACATATCAAAACTAAGAAATTCTCTACCGGTGATTGGGCGTTGGTCTATAACTCCAGGTATAAAGAAAATCAAGGTAAACTCACCACCCGATGGCTTGGTCCTTATGAAATTGAGAATGTATTTGGTAATGGTTTAGTTCAGTTAGTCACAATAGATCATGTTCAATTCAAGCTACTGGTTAATGGACACCATCTTTGATTGTATCGTAAGTCAGCCTTGAAAGAAGAATTTATATAGTAGTTTATTCAGGATCCTGCCACTAATCTTCCTGCAGCAAAAGGCTCTGGCCTTTCTCCTACAGCTTCACATTAATTTTACAATGCATCCTCATAATAAAGGTTTCCTTTTTAAGGAAGCCCTTTTTCTACATTGTCCGTCATCACCACCTCTCACTACCTTTTCTTCCATGTCACCCATCCATATCATTCATCTGTACCACCCTCAATTATGATTTCATTCCCAACTGTCATTTCATGTTGAAGTTGTCATCTTTCTCAGCACGTATGGGCATTTATTGAAAGGTACGCAATATCTTTTGTTGTCGAATCATTGATTTATTTCATTTATTCATCCACTACTATGTCTGTATCAATCATTATTACCCGATTTTCGCCTATTCTTTAGTACATGTGTGGAAACATGTCACATTTTAAGTAGGGGGTGGGATAATCGATTTTAAAATTTTACTTACGCCGTTGTCACAACTGTTTGATATTTTTATTATTATTTTATTGTACTTTCCAAATATGACTGCATGTTTCCATCCTAAATTACAATTAAAACTGCTTGTTTTAAGTAGTTGTAACAATCATTACATGCAAGTATCTTTTGAGTTCATTCTTGGAAAAGAAGAGAAAAGTGACAGCAGGACAGAAAGAAGTAGAGCAGAAAAGTAAAAAGTTTTCTTTGGATTTTCATAAAGGAGTTTAAGTTTCAACTGAGACAATTATGAATATGGGTGGTCAACTAGTAGGACATGAGCCTATAGCTCATGAGTTATTGACACAAAATCCTCAAACAGTTCAAGCATTCAGCCTCTGTGGTTGGTTGACTTACTTTTTGAGGTTAGATACTTTCAATGAGGAAGCCGTAGGAAATTTTTTAAGAACCCTTTCTGAAGGAGAGGCTACAGTATTGGGTTTAACGATAGTTGTAACAGAGGAATGAATTGCAAAGGTAACCAGGCTTCTAGCCATTGGAGATAATTTTTCTTCAGATGTTGTTTCTGCTAGGGTAGAATTTATAGTACCAACTTATGGACCCTTGGAGGTCTTTAAGCAAGGATGCAAACGAGTGTCATTGCCTCCCCCATATCTAGAATATGTTGCTTTTATAATCAAGTACTTAACCCATGAATTCCGTTTTTCTTACCTACATTCCTACCATTTTAAATTGCTGAGTCATACGAGGCATGGGTTAGCTGTTAATGTTCCAAACTTTTTGTTAAATTTTCTGAAACAATGTGCCCATGAAACCCAAGGGGGAAGGATAACTCTATTCCCCACCATGCCCTTATTAAACTGTTGATTGAACACTCTCTAAGGGATGTGTCACCTCTTTCCTGGCAAGAATTTGTTTCCCAAAAGAGCCTGCAACTTCTAGAACCCCCTAGGGCACTTCCTCCATAGCCTAAGAAAAAGAGAATAGCATCTACCAATAGGGAAGCAGGGAAAGGGTCATCTGCTCCTGTAGCACCTAGTCCTACAGCCTTCATACCAGAGTCCTCTGCCCAGGTACAAACTAGGTCTGCTAGTAGAAGAGAAAAAGAAAAAATGAAGGCAGGAGAGTCATGTGGGGTGGAACAAACCCCAGAATCTGACCCTCATCCTCAGAAGAGGCAATGCTCTACTCCTGCAGCATCCTCCCCTCTAACAATTTCTCCTACAGCAATGCCTATTTCCACCACAAGTTCACCATCATCTTCTTCTGTTAAGTTTGAGCCCTCTAGGAAATTTAGAAAGAGGAAAGCTATGAGAGCACCTCCGGCAGCTGCAACATTACCAAGAAGAGTTTCAACAAGAAAACAATGTAAAGTCACCCCTGCTTCACCTCAACCTGAAATCATCATAATTTTAGAGGAATCTGTAGAATTTGAACATAATGTTTCTAAGGATGTATTTGAGAATGTTGTACAGAGTCCATTTGTTATTCCTAGGGAAGAACAAATTGAGACAATGGAAGTTGAGCCTAATACAACGGGGATGCCCAGTCTCGATGACTTGGCTAACGTGGCTGTGCAAATTTCAGAGGAAGCACAATCTCTTTCACCACAACAATAGGAATTTATCCTGTAGCAAGAAGAGGAAGAACAACCTGTACAATTTGAGGCATCCAATGAAGCCTCATTACCTTCTACAACTTGTCAAGAAATTATTGTTTATAAAAAGACATTTTTGATTGAATTTTTGGAACACTTTAGAGCTACAAGGAGGCTGGTCACATTTTGGAGCCTGAGCTTCTACCACTTAGCCAGAACTGAAGTGCAACAAAGCCTTTGGGAAGTGGAGAATAAGCAATTGAAAAGGAAAATTGAAAAATAGGAACATGAAATTTAGGAACTATAGGAGAAAATGAATGAAATGATGAAGATAACTAGTCAGATCATGGAATGTAGACCACCACCCAGGGTTTATGCCTTGTTCCTTAAGGAACAATTCATATGGTTCCAATTAATGAGAATTTCAAGGAACCTAGATCCTATTATTCATTTAGCTAAAGAATTTTATGATGCATACCAAGTAGCTCCTAGCTGGTTGAAAAATTCTGTGTGAATTCTATCTAAATGGATTTATAATTCCCTCTGAAAAAAAGTTAAACCCACTCCTGTATATAGGTGATATTCATTTTAGATCACTCATGTCCTTGGGCGGCAAATGAAACTAATTATGGCAGGCAATTGGAATCCTATGAAGAAGCCGAAAGGGATGAGCCTATTCCATTGCGCCCTAAGAGTTTAGATCCCTATACAATGTTGAAAACCTAGCTTACTGTTGCATATGGCTTCAATGATTAGGTAGTCAAGATGAAAATATCCGATCTCAGAAAACAGATATATGGTGAGTTTAAAGGCTAGACATATTTGTTTTGGAAGTTGTCGTCTTCCTGAATTGAGAAGAGATGGGAGAAATTAACTATTGGGTTAAGAAGGTCTGAGCCTCATAAACCCCTAAAATTTATGGTAGCCCTCAAAACATCAGAAAGGTACATGCAGCTGGGTCTTCAAAAGAGGTTTGAATTATGGTTTTCTTTGACATTTCAACCCCCTGTGCTGATGTTGCCACTCTATCCCTACCGAGCTACAAATATTAATGAAGATACATAAGCTCGT